>VDFB02261716.1:0-142261 GCA_007258455.2 Sequoia sempervirens | reverse complement strand
TGGTGTATGAGACTCCAAAGGTTGCTTGCACTACCTTCTAGAAGACTTTCCACTGTCTCCTACCTGGAACCTGCTACCAAGGGTTCTTGTTGAGCTTAAAAGACTGCTCTAGTCCTGCTCCAACTCTTCTTAGAGAGATTTCTACCTTGTGCTTTACCTTTGGAAGATCAACACCTTGATTCAACTGTTTACTCTTCCTTGGACTTAGAAGGATCTAAGTGCCAACTTCATCAATCAACTAGAACTACTTACAGGGGAACTATAGGTACTATCTTCATGCTTTTCACATCCAAATGGATCCATCTTGCTCGGTGTTCAACCTTCAAACTACCCGATTTCATGAAATTGCCTAAGTGAGGCCTAAACCCTACTAGCCCTTGCCAGTCATTTTTTGGCTTTTCTTGCCCACACTCTCCAAAGGACCTAGCAAATAAATGGCACTTTCTGATACCCTTTTCAGGGCTTTAAAACTTTCACCAAGTTTCAGACCTCTGTCTGTACCGTACAATTGCTTCCTACATTCAAGGAGGATTAGGGCTAATAGGCCTAATAGGTAGGGTTTTTGGAATTTCTTGCTGATTCCTCACACTATATGATTGTTCAAGCCTCACCTTTTCAATAAGGCAAAATGTGATCAAGACCTTCATGAAACCGTACAGGCTCCGTACTGTACCTTCTGCCCTGTCTAAGTTCTTCCTATTTTCACTACCAAACTCCTAACCGGGTAACATGAGCTCGCCTAGGGTTTGGTTTTCCATATACTAGCTTCATTCCACCTGTCTCCTAAGGCTAAGTATTTACAATGGACTGGCTCCCCTATCATTTCAATCCAGTCTCAGGGTAATCCCGTGGTTGGATTTTATGGGGGAGCCATTTTTAAAACTTGACTGCCCAAAACTGTATTTACAAACCTCTAAACTCTAATCTAAAGATTCAAATCAAAAACTCTACACTAAACAACCTAAATACAAGATGAAAAATTGTTCTACACTATCCAATGAGCATGAACACAGTCACTAAATCAACAAAGACAGTGCCTACTAGATCACTGTTTCTCAAAATGCACGGGCAGATACAGAAAAATGCAGAATTCTACTCACTGTCTTCTATTTTTTTCACAACAAAATTTGTTTACAATGATCTAACTGCTCTCTACGAGCCACACACTCTACTTTTTATGCCTTTGCCACCATTCAAGGGCAGTTGATCGAGCATTATCCCTGATTTCAAGGGATTCCCAATGCCAAGTAGGTTGCATGCAATTCCATAAACCTTGCCATGCAATTTTACACCAATATTTTGCAACTTCCATTATGCCATGATTGTGTCATGATCCTCAAACATAGGACCTCTAACACCTTGATCTCGAACCAACAGCTCTTTAACTGTCCCAAGGCATCTTCAAACAATGAGGATGTTGTGGTTACACATTTAAAGCTCATCCAAACTGTCCAAAGCTTATTAAAGCCAAAATTTAAAAACATGATTAAACTAGGATGACATCTATGCTAATGATTAATTCAACACACCCACACAAGACCTTCTAAGGTCCAACCTAAACACACAAACATCCTGACTTGGCTAAGGCTAGTACAAGCCAAAAATTGTTCACAACAAATTTGGAGTTAAGCCAAGGTGCTCCGCACCATAAAGAATAGTTGATTGATGAACAACAAATTGTAAAATAAGAGATAAAACAAAAGATTCAAGAGGAATGACAACAATATATATTTAAGACCTTTTCATTGCTTCTTACAAATCTAAAGCACTATTGAGGTTACTATTTTCAGTACAACACATATTTTCTATGTTCGTTAATATCATAGTTCTTACGATGCATATTTGTATACTTCTCTTTTAAAAATTGTTATGGAAAATCCACTTATCATGATTGATTGAGATGGGTTTGTATTTCCTTTTTAATTTATATGTCTTAGATCTAAGAAAATAAAAATCCTTGTATCTTCTCAAAGGGTATTCCGATATAACAAAAAACCAAAACTAGTTGTTTCTATATTGCAATGAATTGCTTATTTTATCAAAACTTTGAAGTAAAATACCTACAAATTCACAAGTAAGGCATTAATATGATGATCATTGTTATTATGGAGGATAATTTCATGAGTTTCTTTAGACTTTAAGTCCTTTGAGATGAGTTGGCTTAACCAACACACTCTAAGCGTTGACTGCTTAGGCGGCTGGTGTGGGTCTGTTCCTTTTGTCGGCCATCCCCATTTAAAAAATAGTCATAATTAACTATTTTAAATTATGGTGGATTCCAATAAGCATTTGATATTCACCTTTATTCCACTCCAACTTTATCTTGCATACATCCTTATGCTTCTCAACCATGGTAGAAAAATCTAGCCACTCGAAGCAAGGATTCCATGGAGATTTTGAGATGTGCATATTTATTCTGCAAAACGGTGCTTCATTGGCATCTATTTATGCAAATGGTTGCTGCAATGAGGACAATGGGAGCATCAGAATAGGATATGATCATCCATCAAACCATAATGAAGCAGGGACTATTATCAGGTATTACTATTGGAAATGCTCTGGTAAACATGTATGCGAAATGTGGAAGCATAGACAAGACATATGAATTGTTTGATAGGATACCTCAAAGAAATATGGTCTCGTGGAATCCTATGCTTGGAGGATATGCACAAAATGTGTTCCATGAAAAGGATTTAGAAACTTCAATCATATTTAATTAGTAGGTGTAAAGCCAAATGTTGCAATCTTTGCGAAAATCCTACCTACCTATGTGAAAATCAAAGCTTTTGAATGGGGCATCCACATAGGAATTTTGTCAGATCTTGTAGTTGCAACTACTCCAGATGGTAGACGTGTATGCAGGAGTAAACATAGAATTTTAAATGGAAAAAAAAAATCTTGACACAATTATATCTATTTGCAAATATGTTAAGCTCATTTGACATTATATTTGCAGCATTCCACTCTATTTTCATTTGTGTTTTGTTTTTCTTAAATGTTTAGAGTATATAAATGTAGATTGATACTTATTTTAATCTTATATTATTTTGTATTGATGATTTGAATGTGTTATTTTAGTATATGATTTGATTACTTTTATGCATTTATTAATCTAAAATTTAGTTTATGAAAGTAATATGTCATATTTTTAGTTTAGAATCTTGTAGTTCCTAATTTGAATAGATTATTCAACTGCAATAAAATTTGGAACTTGCAATTTGTCATTTTATTATAAAATCCAATGTTATATATTTCAAATTTTGACAATATTTAATTCTAACCATTACTCATAGCAGTTCCAAAAAATTTAATCATATATCTAGAGTGTGTATTTAAAATTATTCTTAAGAAATTTTCACATTATGGAGGGTGTCACTATAAAAATAATGTTTTGACAAAGCATTGAAAACATTTTCATCCTAATTTTCATATGCATCATTCAATCACATCATAAATCAATGGAAAATAAACCTTATACTATCAATTTTCATCCATTATCAAGATAACACTTTAAGGTACACTCTAGCACAAAATAACAATTGACTTACATTAGCAAGATTAGTGCTTTATATAGTGATATTCATTTTCCTATTGATTTAAGGACATATGGTTGGAATGTGAAATCCTACAAATCATCAAATTTTGTGAGTAAAATTTAGCATGTATGTGGAAGAAGCAAAGATCATGCAATGAAACACATTGTTCCATGAGTGATCCATGATTGATAAGCTCACATTCTATGTGTATAATAGCAAGAAGATTGAGCACAAATGGTGATAACTAATACAATTTCCACATGGTAGTTTTGCATGAGTGATAAATGTTGATCAAAAAGTACCAATAGTTAATTATGTTGAAAATGGAGGTAATTATGTAGCTTAGTACTTTGTAAAACTATTGTAGTTGTAGATCTAAATAAGTTTCCTTTGTTACAATATATTTGTGGATGATTATCTGTTTAGATTAATTTTACCATTTCTAGAAGTAGACAAAAGATTGTAGAAGAATAAGATAAGAAGATAGAAGTGACACAACATAATATACCATAGAGAAATCCTTTCAAGAAAAAACCCCACCAAGAATCAATGTATTATTTAATCTTAGAATAAGATTACAATAATTCCAATCCTTGATTGAGATGCTTCTTTTTCCTTCAACAATTCTTTTTCACAAACTACAATAAAATTTGATTAACTCTCTTCAACTTGTTGCAATATATAGAGAATAATGAGCCTTGTAAACTCCAAATATTTTACAATTACAAAGCACAATGCTTATCTCACAAAACGCACACCTATTCCTTGAAAGTAGAGTTCTATCATGAAGAACAACGTCAAAAAAAGTCCATCTATTTGGGTGTCCCAAAATGAAGTCCTAACTCAACGTTGATTCTGAAGATATCTTCTAAGCTTATCCTGAAAGTTGGCACCCAAGAATGGGCCAACTTAACTCAACCTCATAAAATATCTTATCATGCAAAAGTGTCAACTCCAAGATGCCAACTTGGGCACCCAAGGTGGGTCCAATTCAATCTCTGTTAACTGAAACATATCTCTCCAACATTCATGCAAATATCACACATGATTGATCATCCCCTACTAGCTGAAAGTAGTTACTTGTTATATGTCATAGAACTCAAGTCATTAGCATGCAATTCAAGTCAATGGAATTCAACTAACATGAAACTCAAACTAACTACATGCAAATGAAGATAACTAAACCATAACTGAACTAAACTAAACTCAAATCAATTGATATTGAACTAAAATAAATTAAACTCCACACATGTAAACATCAATCCCTAACTTCTAGGATATTTATATGCATTAATGAAGTGTTATCTTTTTCTCTAAATAGTTAACTTAACTTTGGGTGCCCCATGTGCTCCTATTTTATAGGAGCTCTACATGGGCATCCCCACATGTTCCTATTATATAGAATTAATTAAAAATGTCAATTAACATGATTATTCATTTAAAATTAATGTCTTTCTAATCCTAGTTTTTGGGAACACTTTCTAAGGACTTAGGAGGTACATGAAATAATGTTTAGGATTGCAATTAAAAGGCATCCTATTTCCAACATTCTCCCACTTGACACTATACATTGCAATTATTCTAAACAAGGAATCATTATTATAAATCAAGGACATGACTCAAGCCCAATGGTCTTCTTGCACCAACTAATCAATCCATGTCAACTTCAAATGAAACTTGCATAATCATGAAGCTCCAAGCAAATGATTAAAACCAAGAGAAATTATTTGCAGGAAATTGTTTCATAAGATAATTTACAACATTAATTAAAGTGTCAACTTTCTTAATTAATACCTTCCCACTCTCAACAATTTCTTGCACAAAGTGATAATGAACATCAACATGCTTCATATGAGCATGATACATAGAATTTTTGGCTAAACACATAGCACTTTGAATATCACATTCAAGTTTAACTTACTTGCAATCAAAATCAATACCTTTCCAAAGTCTCTATATCCAAACTACCTCTTTGGAGGCATGTGAAACCATTGAGTGTGTTGAGCTCATTCCCAACCAAGGTGTAGGCTTCTCGATATTTACTATTGAAAAATATTTTCTTACAAGTAACCATTCCAACATATATCTCTTACCATAAGAGAACTCAAGCCTCACTTATTTCTCCAAGTATCTAGGAGGACTTGTAACCAACCAATCCATGCCAAACTCCAAATACAACATAGCACTATCATGAAGTAATCAAAAAAATGATTAATGTACCCAATACTTAAGGTAATTGCACAAGATCAATGTCAACATGATCTAACCATAATCTACTAGGAGATCGCATGCACCATAACATATATACATCCTAGTATCAAGAGAACAAGTACCAAGCCTATCTCTAAATGCATATCAATATTAAACCATGACATAATAGCAACCACTCTAAACCAAGAAAAAACCATATCCCCAATCACATGAAGATAACCTTACCAATGATGCATTCACGTCACTGCTAACAACTCCCACTGAACTGTGGTACGAGCTACACATGGCATCATGACTACCATCCTCCTCATGAAGATCACTCTTTAACATCAAGCAAAGAGTAATCACTAACATTTTTACATGAAATTATCAAAGAATGATTACCATCATTTGAGGATTCCTCTGTAGAAGAATCATAACTCTTTTTCTTGTTCTTACAATCCTTCTTCACATATCCCAATTTCCCACAATTCCAACACTTTACCTTACTCTATCCTTCGAACTTACCCTTCCCTTCCTTTTCTTCCTTAGGTTCCTCTTTCTTCGGCCTACCTTTTACAAATAAGGGATCTTGGATTTCCATTTTAGACTTCCTCCTCATCTCCTCTGATAGGAGAGTAGGAATTATATTGTCCATCTTTGGATCTGCACCACTACCACTAATAGCAACAATTATATTTTCCAAGATTTTGGTAAAGAAAAAAGTAACAAAACGCATTTATCTTCATCTTCTAGCTTTACATCTATAGATGCTAATTTAGTTAGAATCAAATTAAAAGCATTCAAATTATTTGCAATAGAATCACCATCTTTCATCTTTAACGAATAGAATTGTATTTTTAGATACAACTTATTAGTAACACTTTTAGTCTGATAGATATCACCTATTCTCTTCCACAATTTATATGTAGTGGTTTCTTCTGAAACATTCAAGAGAACATCAACAAGACATAATCTTATGGTCCCTCTTACCTTCTTATCAAGCTTAGCCAAATCCTCATCTGACATCATTGTAGGTGAGTTTTTCACTTTACCAATAACTAACCAATGATCTCTCTCTTCAAGGAGATCCTCCATTTTTAGTTTCCACATCTCATAATTAGATCCATTGCATCTTTCAATATATAAGTGAGAATTAAAACTCATTGTAACAAACTTATTTTCCAAAATCAGAAATAACACAATAGTAAAAGCTCCCACTATAGCCAAAAACCTTCAAACTCTTAAGAGAAAGGAAACCCTTAACTCTACCCAACCATTAGCTATGATACCAAATGTTGAAAATGGACGTAATTATGTAGATTGATACTTTGTAAAACTATTTTAGTTGTAGATCTAAATAAGTGTTCTTTGTTACCATTTATTTGTGGATGATTATTTGTTCACATTCATTTTACCATTTGTAAAAGTAGACAAAATATTGTAGAAGAATAAGACCAAAAGATAGAAGTGACAGAGCACATATTGTGGAGAAACCCTTTTGGGAAAAAGCTCCACCAAGAATCAATGTATTATTTAATCTCAGAATAAGATTACATTAATTCCAATCCTTGCTTGAGATGCTTCTTTTTCTTTCAACAATTATTCTTCACAACCTATAGTAAAATCTAATTAACTCTCTTCAACTTGTTACAATATATAGACAATAATGAGCCTTGTAAACTCCAAAGAGTTTACAATTACAATACACAATACTTATCTCACAAAACCCACACCTATTCTTTGCAAGTTGAGTTCTATTGTGAAGAACAATGTCAAAACAAGTCCATCCATTTGGGCATCCCAAATTGAAGTTATAATTCAATGTTGATTCCAAAGATATCTTCTAAGTTTATCCTCAATGTTGGCACCCAAGAATGGCCCCACTTAACTGAACCTTATAAAAGATCTTATCATAAAAAAGTGTTAACTTCAAGATGCCAACTTGGGCACCTAAGGTGTTTCAAATTCAATCTCTACTAACTGAAACATATCTCTCCACCATTCATGCAAATATCATGCATGATTGATCATCCCATGTTAACTGAAAGTAGTCACCTATTATCTATCATGTAACTCAAGTCATTAACATGCAATTCAAGTCAACTAAAGTCAACTAACATGCAACTCAAACTAACTACATGCAACTAAAGATAACTGAACCATAAATAAACTGAACTGAACTAAACTGATTTGAATTAAACTGAACTAAACTAAACTAAACTAAACATATCTAAACTAAACTGAACTGAACTACATGCATGTAAACATCAATCCCTAACTTCTAGGATCTTTACATGCATTACTGAAGTGTTACCTTTTTCCCCAAACAATTAACTTAACTCAAGGTCGGTTCCACCTTCCATGTGGGTGCCCCATGTGCTCCTATTTTGTATGATCTCTTCATGGGCCTCCCCACTTGTTCCTATTATTTAGAATTAATTACAAATGTCAATTAACATGATTATTTAATTCAAAATTAATCTCTTTCTAATCATAGTGTTGGGGAACACTTTCCAAGGACTTAGGAGATACATGAAATGATGTTTAGGATTGCAATTAAATGGCATCCTATTTCCAACATTCTCCCACTTGACATTATACATAGAAATTATTCTAAACAAGGAATCATTATTATAAATCAATTATAGGACTCAAGGCCAATGGCCTTCTTGAACGAACTAATCAGTCCATGCCAACTTCAAATGCAACCTGCATAATCAAGAAGCTCCAAGCAAATGATTAAAACCAAGAGAACTTATATTTAGGAAATAGTTCCATAAGATAATCTACAACATTAATTAAATTTTCAACTTTCTTAATTAATACCCTCCCACTTTCACCAATTTCTCACACAAATTGATACTGAACATCAAAATTCTTAATGTGAGCATGATACATAGGATTTTTGGCTAAACACATAACACTCTAACTATCATATTCAAGTTTAATTTACTTTCAATTAAAACCAATACCTTTCCCAAGTCTATGTATCCAAAATATCTCTTTGGAGGCATGTGAAACCATTGAGTGTGTTGAACTCACATCCAACCAAGGTGTAGGATTATTGGTTTTTACTGTTGAAAAATATTTTCTTACAAGTAACCATTCTAACATTTATCTCTTACCATAAGAGAGCTCAAGCCTCACCTATTTCTCTAAGTATCCATGAGCACATGTAACCAACTAATCCATGCCAAACTAAATACAACATAGTACTATCATGAATTAATAAAGCAAAGGATTAATGTACCCAATACTTAAGAGAACTACACAAGATCAAAGTCAAAGCTCCAATCATGAATTGGGAACATAAACATGACAAAATTATCTAAGCATCTCCTACTAGGAGATCACATGCACCATAACATATATACATCTTAGTCTCAAGAGAACAACTACCATGCCAAACGATAAATGCATATCAAGAGTAAACCATGACATAATTGCAACCACTCTAAACCAAGAAAAAACCATATCCCCAATCACATGAAGATAATCTTTCCAATGATGCATTCAAGCCACTTCTAATAACTCCCACTAAACTGTGGTACAAGCTTCACATGGTATCATGAATACCATCCTCCTCATGAAGATCACTCTTTAACATCAAGCAAATATTCATCACTAACATTTTTATATGAAATGATCAAAGAATGATTACTGTCATCTAAGGATTCCTCTATAGAAGAACCATAACTCTTTTTCTTGTTCTTACAATCCTTCTTCACATGTCCTAGTTTCCCATAGTTCCAACACTTTACCTTACTCTGTCCTTCATACTTACCCTTCCCTTCCTTGTCTCCCTTAGGTTCCTTTTTCTTAGGCCTACCTTTTACAAACAAGGCATCTTGGATTTCCATTTTAGACTTCCTCCTCATCTCCTTTGATAGGAGAGTATGAAATATATTGTCCATCGTTGGATCTATGCCACTACCACTAATAGCAACAATTAAATTTTCCCAAGATTCTAGTAAAGAACAAAGTAACAAAATGTATTTATCTTCACCTTCTAGCTTTACATCTACAGATGCTAACTGACTTAGAATTAAATTAAAAGCATTCAAATTAATTTCAATAGAATCACCATCTTTGATCTTTAAAGAATACAACTGTCTTTTCAAATACAACTTATTAGTAAAACTTTGAGTTTGATAGGTATTACCTATTCTCTTCCACAATTTGTATGCAATAGTTTCTTTTGAAACATTGAAGAGAACAACATCAAGAAGACATAATCTTATGGTCCCACCTGCCTTTTTATTAGTCTTAGCCCAATCCAGGGTCATCTGACATCATTGTAGGTGACTTTGTCTCATTATCAATAGCCAACCACTGATCTCTCTCTTCAAGGAGATCCTCCATTTTTGGTTTCCACATCTCATAATTAGATCCATTGAATATTTCAATATATAAAGAAGAATTGAAACTCATTATAACAAGCTTATTTTTCAAAATTAACAATCACAATAGTAAAATCTCCCACTATAGTCGAAAAACCTTCAAAATTTTAAGACAAAGGCATCCCTTAACTCTACCCAACTGTTAGCTTTGATACCAAATATTGAAAATGGACGTAATTATGTAGATTAATACTTTGTAAAATTATTATAGTTGTAGATATAAATAAGTGTTCTTTGTTACAATTTATTTGTGGATGATTATCTGTTTAGATTCATTTCACTATTTGGAGAAGTAAACAAAAGATTGTAGAAGAATAATACCAAAAGATAAAAGTGACACAACATATACCATGGAGAAACCCTTTTGAGAAAAAACTCTACCAAGAATCATGTATTATTTAATCTCATAATAAGATTACAATAATTTTAATCCTTGCTTGAGATGCTTCTTTTTCCTTAAATAATTATTCTTCACAACTTGCAATAAAATTTGGTTAACTCTCTTCAACTTGCTCCAATATATAGACAATAATGAGCCTTGTAAACTCCAAAGAGTTTACAATTACAAAGCACAATGCTTATCTCACAAAACCCATGCCTATTTTTTGCAAGTAGAGTTCTACTATGAAGAACAATGTCAAAACAAGTCCATCCATTTGGTCATCCCAAACTGAATTCATAACTTAACGTTGATTCTGAAGATATCTTCTAAGATTATCCTGAATGTTAACACCCAAGAATGGTCCCACTTAACTCAACCTTATAAAATATCTTATCATACAAAAGTGTTAACTCCAAGATGCCAACTTGGGTGCCCAAGGTGGGTCCAATTCAATCTCAGTTAACTTAAACATATCTCTCCACCATTCATGCAAATATCATGCATGATTGATCATCCCCTATTAACTAAAAGTAGTCACCTATTATTTCTCATGCAACTCAAGTCATTAGCAAGAAATTCAAGTTAACTGAAGTCAACTAACATGCAACTCAAACTAACTACATGCAACTAAAGATAACTCAACCATAACTGAACTGAATTGAACTCAACTCAACTCAACTAAACTGAACTGATACTGAACTAAACTAAACTGAACTGAACTGATCTAAATTGAACTGAATTGAACTTCATGCATGTAAACATCAATCTCTAACTTCTAGTATATTTACAAGCATTATTGAAGTGTTATGTTTTTTCTCCAAATAGTTAACATAACTCAAGGTGGGTTCCACCTTCCATGTGGGTGCCCCATGTGCTCCTATTTTATCTAAGCTCTTCATGGGTGTCCCCACCTATTCCTATTATTTAGAATTAATTAAAAATGTAAATTAACATGATTATTTCATTTAAAATTAATCTCTTTCTAATCCTAGTGTTTTGGAACACTTTCCAAGTACTTAAGAGATACATGAAATAATGTTTAGGATTGTAATTAAATAGAAACCTATTTCCAACATTCTCCCACATGACATTATAAAGAACAATTATTCTAAAAAAGAAATCATTATTATAAATCAAGTATAGGACTCAAGGCCAATGGCCTTCCTGCACCAACTAATCAATCCATTCCAACTTCAAATGCAATGTGCATAATCATGAAGCTCCAAGCAAATGATTAAAACCAAGAGAACTTATCTGTAGGAAATCGTTTCATAAGATAATCTGCAACATTAATTAAATTTTCAACTTTCTTAATTAATACCTTCCCACTCTCAACCATTTCTCACACAAAGTGATACTGAACATCAACATCCTTAGTATGAGCATGATATATAGGATTTTTGGCTAAACACATAACACTCTAACTATCACATTTAAGTTTAACTTACTTGCAATTAAAACCAATACCTTTCCCAAGTCTTTATATGCAAACTACCTCTTTGGAGGCATGTGAAACCATTGAGTGTGTTGAACTCATGTCCAACCAAGTTGTAGGCTTCTCGGTCTTTACTGTTGAAAAATATATTCTTACAAGTAACCATTCCAAAATATATCTCTTCCCATAAGAGAACTCAAGCCTCACCTATTTCTCCAAGTATCCATGAGGACCTGTAACCAACCAATCTATCCCAAATTGGCTATGTACAAGATCATCATGGAAAAAATAGGCCCTTAAGTTGCAAAAAATTCAGGAAAAATCAGAGTTAGCTAACTTGACATAAAAATTTGAATAAGTTATCTATATTATTTCAAAAATATGTAAGAATAGAATCTGTAGAAAATTGAATGTAGTTTCTACATTACTAGGTTTTTTTTTTTTTTTTAAATCTATTTGATGAAAATTTGAAATTTCAATGCATTAGTACTTAAATTTAGGGAAAAAATAAGAAGTAGTGCCAACTAACCACAATAAAATGATATTATTTTTTATAGTATTTTGCATATAAGTAGAGGACTCATGTCTTGATGTGATGCATATTTTTGTAATTTTTTCCAAGTAAATAATTAATTATGAATTTAAAAAACTCATATGTCGACCACCTTAACTTGGTCAAAACTTCATGATTTTTTTTCAATCCTATAGTATGTGAAGCATAGAATGTGACGCATATTTTATATTCAAAAAATTTGATAACATTTGAAATCTATAGATGTTTTTCAATCAGCCTATGAATTAGGACTTTAGTCATAATTCAACTAGAAAATGAATAATAATTATTTATTAAATTCAAAGTAAAGCATAATTTATATTGGTGGAAAGCTAGAATCTCCTTTAAAAACCCTTTTCATTTCATCACTTTTGGGTAAAAAAAAAGTCGTCAGCCACATACCCTACACATACCCATCATATAGCCACTTTTTGGACCATCATGATCTTGCACATACCCAACTCCAAATGCAAGATAGCACTATCATGAAATAATCAAGAAAATGATTAATGTACCCAATACTTAAGAGAACTACACAAGATCATTGTCAAAGCTCCAATCATGAATTAGGAGCATAAACATGATAACATGATCTAACCATGTCCTACTAGGAGATAACATGCACCATAATGTATATATAAATCCTAGTCTCAAGAGAACAAGTAAAGTGTCAAACTCTAAATGCATATAAAGAGTAAACCATGACATAATAGAAACCAATCTAAACCAAGTGTACCATAGAAAAATGGATCATTGAAATTTTCATAGTCTTTTAGGTCTTTCTATCATGATGCTTGACATATTTTGATTTGATTTAATGTTGCAATGTAACTTATGCATTCACATTAGGTCATAAACATTCAAATTATAATGTCTTGTGAAGGTGTTGTGAAGTGTTGTAACACATTTCTACACTTTTCTAGACTTTTTTCATTACAATTCACCTAAAAATCACCTTTTCATCACTTATCAAGTCCTATTCTAAAGTGTTGTAAAGTCTTGTAACAAGATTTCATGCTTTTCTAGGCTTGATTTCACTATTTACACATTTCTTATGATTTATTTGACCCCTTTATGCACTAATAAGTCTTAATTAAGTGTATTTTTGAATGTAAACCTAACAAACAACATTAAATTCAAGATAATTCCCAACACCCACTTACAAGCCCAAGGTGGGAGCCATTCACCATGGGTGACGCATAATTCCCTCTTGGCTCCAAATTCAAAATAATTCAAATTTTCTTTCAAGTTTTATTCAAAATTTACCTTATTCTTGTGATGTTGTATTATTGGGTTATTAGGGAATAAGTGTGTATAAATAAGTTTTTTTACATCCATTTTAACCCCCATTCATTCACTAGTTCATTCAAACATTCAATCTCATTCATCCACTTAAGCATCAAAGCATCATCCAATCAAGCACTTATCAAGCATCTTGGAGCAGCCATTGATATATTTTTATATTTCTTCAACAAGGTTGTGGTCATTTTAGGACATTTTCACGTTATTTATTCATCATTCCTTGTTCATTTCATTCCATTTCTTCATTAAGGGTTTGAATACCAAAGTGGGGCTTGAACAAGGAAAATCCCTATACTATAACCCTTAACCATTTCCTCCCTTTTGCATGTGTGTTTGTAGACTTTTTGTATGCATATTTTTCAAGAAAATAGATGTTGAAAGGTGGTAAATAAGTCAACAAAGTGTTTCAAGTCAACTAAACCCTACTTCAAGCTTGGAGACAACCTATAATCCAATTTCTACATATTTGACTTTGTCAACCTGACAAGAAGACAAATGTAGATTTGGAGCTATAGAATTGATATTTTATTTCATAGAATTTTGGAGGACTGATTTTCCATCAGTGGTGAATGAGTCCCACCTTAAGGCTGAAAAATATGATTCTATCATATCCTAGTTCTTGACAATTAGAAACCAATTTTTAGGTGTTTTTGTCAATAGTAGGACTGATTCACCATCAGTGGCGAATGAGTCCCACTGGTGATTTCCAATTATTTTACTAGCATTCCAAAATCTTCTTAGGTCTTCAATCTACCTCCATGTGCACTCTATTCAGCCTCTTTCAATTATGTTTGCATTAGTTTTCATATCTATTGCATTTTCTGCATATCACATTGTGTTTTCAATAATTGTAAATTTCATAGGTTTTGCATTAAATTGATCAATTAAATCATTTAGTTGCATTTAAAACATTGCATTTAGTATTAATAACATCATAAAATCCTATATTTGAGTGAACCACCATAATTTTGGTGCTCTATCTCTCTACTTTTAGATGAAAGATTGTAAGAGTGTAAGAGAAGTCTATAAAACTTATCAAAATTGTTGGTTCACCAAGAAAAAACCATATCCCCAATCACATGAAGATAACCTTACCAATGATGCATCCACATCACTACCAAAAACTCCCACTAAACTATGGTATGAGCTACACATGGCATCATGACTACCATCCTCCTCATGAAGATCACTCTTTAACATCAAGCAAAGAGTCATCACTAACATTTTTCCATGAAATGATCAAAGCATGATTACCATTATCCAAGGATTCCTCTATAGAAGAATCAAAACTTTTTTACTTATTCTTATGTAATCCTTTTTCACATGTCTTGGTTTCCCACAGTTCCAACACTTTACCTTACTCCTTCCTTTCCTTCCTCTCCCTTAGGTTCCTTTTTCTTAGGCATAACTTTTACAAACAAGGCATCTCGAATTTTCATTTTATACTTCATCCTCATCTCCTTTGATAGGAGAGTAGGAATTATATTGTCTAATACCACTAATAGCAACAATCATCCATCATTTCTATCTTTAAATTAATAACAAGAATCAAATATCTTTTTAATAGATACAGCTTATTAGTAAAACTTTTAGTTTGATAGATATCACCTATTCTCTTCCACAATTTATATGTAGTAGTTTCTTCTGAAACATTCAAGATAACAACATCAATGAGACATGATCATATTGTCCCTCTTGCTTTCTTATCAAGCTTAGCCCAATCCTCATCTGACATCATTGTAGGTGACTTCATCTCATTACCAACAACAAACCATTGATATCTCTCTCTAAGGAGATCCTCCATTTTTAGTTTCCACATCTCATAATTAGATCCATTGAATCTTTTAGTATCTAAATGGGAATTGAAACTCATTTTAACAAACTTATTTTCCAAAATCAGCAATAACGCAATAGTAAAATCTCCCACTACAACCAAAAAACCTTCAAACTTTTAAGAGAAAGGCATCCCTTAACTCTACCCAATCGTTAGCTCTGATACCAAATGTTGAAAATGGAGGTAATTATGTAGCTTAATACTTTGTAAAACTATTGTACCTATAGATCTAAATAAGTGTTCTTTGTTACAATTTATTTGTAGATGATTATCTATTTAGATTCATTTTACCATTTGTAGAAGTAGACAAAAGATTGTAGAAGAATAAGACCTCAAGATAGAAGTGACACAACATATACTGTGGAAAAATCCTTTCTGGAAAAACTTCACCAAGAATCAATGTATTATTCAATCTTAGAATAAGATTACATTAATTCCAATCCTTGTTTGGGATGCTTTTTTTTTCTTCAACAATTCTTCTTCACAATCTGAAATAAAATTCGATTAACTCTCTTCAACTTGCTGCAATATATAGACAATAATGAGCCTTGTAAATGCCAAAGAGTTTACAATTACAAAGCACAATGCTTATCTCACAAAACCCACACCTATTATTTACAAGTAGAGTTCTACGATGAAGAAAAATGTCAAAATAAGTCCATCGATTTGGGCATACCAAATTGAAATAATAACTCAACATTGATTCTGAAGATATCTTCTAAGCTTATCCTCAAAGTTGGAACCTAAGAATGGGCCCACTTAACTCAACCTTATAAAATATCTTATCATGCAAAAGTGTTGATTGTAAGATGCCAACTTGGGCACCCAAGGTGTGTCCAAGTCAATCTTTGCTAACTCAAACATATCTCTCCACCATTCATGCAAATATCATTCATGATTGATCACCCCATGTTAACTGAAAATAGTCATTTGTTATCTATCATGCAACTCAAGTCATTAGGATGCAATTCAAGTCAACTAAAGTCAACTAACATGCAACTCAAACTACATGCAATTGAAGACAATTGAACCATAACTGAAGTAAACTAAACTAAATTGATATTGAACTAAACTAAATTGATCTAAACTAAACTAAACTAAACTCCATGCATGTAAAACTCAATCCCTAACTTCTAGGATCTTTACATGAATTATTGATGTGTTATCTTTTTCTCCAAACAGTTAACTTAACTCGAGGTGGGTTCCACCTTCCATGTGTGTGCCCCATGTGCTCCTATTTTGTAGGATCTCTTCATGGGAATCCCCACATGTTCCTATTATTTAGAATTAATTACACATGTCAATTAACATGATTATTTCATTCAAAATTAATCTCTTTCAAATCGTAGTGTTGGGGAACACTTTCCAAGGACTTAAGAGATACATGAAATAATGTTTAGGATTGCAATTAAATGGCATCCTATTTCCAACAAATTGTTACATGTCATTGGATGATCCAATCAATATTAACTAATACACTTTTTAGATTAGTAGCAAACTTTAGTCTTTAATTCATTAGACAAAGTTTGAAATCTTGAATGTTGAAGCAAACTACATTAATAAAAATTGGTTGTTTTTGGTCACTAGAATTTCATTTTAAAATTTAGTAAAAATTTGTGTATTGTAACTAGTCAAGGTCTTCTTTTGGCCTTTACAATAGGAGTTGAATCTTCATAAATATATAGTTAGCTTTGAATAATTATGTATTTTATCTATAAATTTGTAATCTTTGTCATTCAAATCATTGAAAAGCATTATTATCATACCATCTTTTTTTATATTCTTCCTTATTGTAAGTGTGTTCTTTATTATGAGTCACCTTGCTATATGACTAGGTATAACTTCACTTGGGATCCCAGATTAAAGTTGTATGAAGTTTTTCTCTTATTGCCTAAGGTTTGGCTTGTGGAGAGGTCAAATAATCACATAGCATTGATAAAATTTTACAACTAAGCAATTTATATCCTCCATAAAATTTGAGGATGGGTAGAAGGTAGTGCATATGTCCTCAAATGTGTTGGTCATTATGTAGAAGGTGCGGTGTGAATTTTTTATAGGAAGAGTGTTGAGGAAGGAGACAATGAAAAATAAATGAGTTATTATCAAAAAATGAGGAATGAACTAAGCACCTAAAATAAAAAAATCTCAAGAAAATTTGGTGTGACCTATATGAGATGTTGGATGAAATAGAGAACACTCAACAAAGAGATATGGGTGTACACTAGAATGATGGTGAGGCACAATCTATGCACATGAACAAGGTTGATGAAGAGAAAACTATGAAAGTGATGAGAGATACATATGTACTTATTTTCAAGTCAACTAGTCAATTTATTTAATTTAGTCATTTGATCTTTTTAAATCAATTTTTAAATTCTTCCTTTTTGTCTCTTCTTGTCACATCCTCCATAATCCTCTTCTAATCTAGATTAATTTAATTAATTCATGATTAGGATGTGCACACCTTTAATTAGGGATTAATGTCACATCCTCCAACTTTTCTTGCTTCTAATCCCTTATTAATTTCCTTAACCATGTATTTCGACAACCTTAATCTAATCATCTTACCACATTTAGCATACCTTTTTAGTCAACCTTTACATGTTCCATATTTAGCATTGACCCTCTTTCCCATGTGAATTTTTAATTCATATTTATTCACCCAAGACTCCTCTCTTCCCTATGATGTGAATTTTTAATTCACATTTATCCTTCCAAGGCTCCTTATTCCCATGCAAGTTCTAGAAAATTTGATTGGTCACATCACTCACATGTGCCAAAGTTTTCTAGAACCTTCGACCTATCACATCACCCACATGTGTCAAAATCCTACATTTTTGGGAACCTTGTTTTATCCACTAGATTCTTCCAATCATGTGAATATTTAATTCACATTTATTTCTCCAACTACTTTCCTTTTCACCATGGAGATTTTTGAGGAATTCTAAAATTTCTCAAGTGTCACTTTCATTCTCACTTGGGGACAAAAAGTTCCTTTTTGAGGAAATCTTCTCATCTCCCAATGTACTTTCAAGGTACATATCCTTCCACATCATTTTTCCTTATTACTCCTCACTTACATATCATCACATCCTTGGCCACTTCACCCTCCACATGTCAAGATGTGAGGGCTTGTGAGTCCTCAACTCACCATAGCCCTTCATCTTGGCCATGGTGGCACAATCTTGACCATTGAATTCTCTAGAGAATTCAAATTCTTCTATAAATACCCCTTCTTCTAATGCGTTTACATAACTTAGTCATTTTTCACCCTTATGCTCTTGAATTTGTAAGCCATCTCCAAGGTATCCTCTTGCATTATAGCACTTGTATTAGCTCATATTATCATCTTCATTGCATCCACATTGTTCATTTTGCACTAATCTTCATTACAAATCCATCCAAGGAGCACATATTTTCAACAACATCAAGGGCCAACCAAGGAGTCAGCACAAAAGGTATAATCATTATCTTTTTTTATCTTTCTTTTTTGTTTTCTTCCTTAGGCCAATCATTTGAGGTGATATTGTGTTTTTGTTTTTGCATTATAGTTTAGTTAGTTTCACACTTAGATTAGGATAAAAACATTAATTTCACATTTTTGGCATGCCTAGTGGGACCCACAAATGGGTTCCATCCTTTTATGTTTCTTGTTGTTTAAGTTGTTTGCAGGTTTAGGGTGCAAAAGGGAAAACCTACCGTATAGAACCTTGCAAAAGGGAAAACCTGCCTTGCAAAACCTTGCAGAAGGGTGAATCTACCTTGCAAAACCCTGTAGAAGGGAAAACCTACCCATAAAACTGAGTTTTTTGAGATTCTATTTTCGAACTTTTGGTTTCAAAAGGGTGAACCTGCCCAAAAACTAAGTTTTCTAAGATTATGTTTTCTAACTGTTTGTTGCAAAAGGGTGAACCTACCCAAAAATTGAGTTTTCTGATATTCTATTTTCTAATTGTTTGTTGTAGAAGGGTGAACGCACCCAAAAACTGAGTTTTGTAGGATTATGTTTTCTAACTTTTTGCTAGAGAAGGGCGAACCTACCCAAAAACTAAGCTTTATGAGATTCTATTTTCTAACTATTTGCTGCAAAAGGCCGAACCTGCCCAAAAACTAAGTTTTTCGAGATTTTGTTTTCTAGTTGTGTGCTGAAGAAGGGAAAACCTACCCAAAAACTGAGTTTTATGAGATTCTATTTTCTAACTATTTGTTGTAGAAGGGCGAACCTGCCCAAAAATTGAGTTTTTTAAGATTTTGTTTTCTAACTATTTGCTGCAGAAGTGTGAACCTACCTAAAAACTGAGTTTTTTGTTAATTTGTTTTATAATTGTTTGCTGCAGAAGGGAAAACCTGCCCAAAATTTGAGTTTTTCTTTAATGTTTATGCAGCTTATTTCATGATTGACGAAGGAAGGAGGACAAAAAAACTAACATTTTCTTGTAGGGAAATCTATTTATTTAGTTGTTTAACATTTTCCTTCTTGTTTTTGTTGATTAATCTTGGAACATAGTTTAACTAGGGGGAGTAAAATTTATTGTTTGCATCTCTTTTTTGCATTACCCAAGGGGGCATTATTTCATTCAAGCTTTTCCCTTGCACTTTTTCTGATCCTAGGGAGCAACCAAAAATGATTAGTGCCTTCTTTCTAGCGAGACCTTCTTGGGGATTTCATCACCCCAAGGAATGATACCAACCATGCATACCAGTGGGGTATAGAAAGGGGGGAGAGAAAAAGTTGTACCTCAATCCAATCACATCCTATTTGGCAGGGCGTCGAAGTTAGGGTGATACCTAGATAGATGTGAAGAGTTGATTTGAGCCCTTCAATATCTCACTGGGGTTCTAGACTCACATTTGTGATGGGCTAGTGTTCATGGTTGTGCCTCACATACCGAGAGTATATCGAGGAATCCCTAGAAGCCTTGTGCATCCTAGATTAAGGACTTTGTTGACCATACCCTTAACACTAATCATAAGATTGTGCTATTTGAAGTTTCTTCTTGTGGAAAACTAATAAAATTTTTAACTAGTCAACCTTATTGCTTGCTATTTGTTATATTTTAAGTCCTTTCCATAGTTGTTCCCATCTAATTCAAGTCCCAATTTTCTGTAGAAGGGAAAACCTACCCTACAGAACCTTGCAGAAGGGTGAACCTGCCCTGCAGAACCCTCCAAAAGGGCAAACTTTCCCTATAAAACCTTGTTGAAGGGTGAAATTTCCCTGCTAAAGGGCGAACCTACCTCCCAAATAGTCAATTTCACCTTGTTCATTCATTCTAACCTTTCATTCATTCATCTCAAGCATCCATTCACTCATTTTAGTAATCTGTCCACCTATTCGGAACATCCGTTCATC
Source organism: Sequoia sempervirens (assembly GCA_007258455.2). Classification (NCBI taxonomy): domain Eukaryota; kingdom Viridiplantae; phylum Streptophyta; class Pinopsida; order Cupressales; family Cupressaceae; genus Sequoia; species Sequoia sempervirens. The sequence continues at coordinate 121,273 of VDFB02261716.1, read as the reverse complement.
TCTTCAAAACTTCTGTTTGTTCATTCCAAACATCTGTTTCCTATTCCAATTCCTATTTCACCATTTGGGGAACTTGTTTTATTGTTTAGAGATCTTATTTCACCTTTTGAAGAACCCATTTCATTCCTTAGGAATTTTTTTCACCATTCAAAAGACTTATTACATTTTTTAGTGAACCCGTTTCACCATTTGTTAGGCTCGTTTGAAGAAAAACTAGTTGGGAACCTAAAACTTTGTTTGTTGTGATCTAAGCACTTTCATTCTCTTTCATCCACTCATAATTCATCCTTTAGTCCATTTGCATTTTCCAAAAGATCACTTAATCATCACCCACATCATATAGGCACCTTGAGAGCATCTTTAGGTTGTATCTTTTATCATTGTTCTTTTAATCCAAATCCCCTAAACCTTGTTTTATAGGTTATCATCCCAATTGACCAAGGCATTTGAATCTGATCGTTATCCTACATATCAATCATTGTCTTTGGCCCAATAAATTTGCTTCCATCTTGAGGTGGATTTAGTGCTATAAGTCATCATCTTCAGCCCAATCAATCCATTTGTCATAATCCTTTATATATCCTTCAATTTGATCGACCAACACCTTAAATCACCTAGGGTGATTTCTGAACTGGTTCTAGAATCCTTTACATCATCCATCACCTAATCTTTTCAATTGTTTATCAATCAATCCTATCCAATCATCCAATCTGAATCCGATCATTCAATCTCAATCCTATCTAATCACCCAATCAATCAACTATCTAATCAATCCAATCATTCGATCCCATCATCCAACCAACCAATCCTTATCAAATCCAAATCAATATTCCAACTATCATTTAGGTCATCCTTGCATTAAATCTAGTCGCATCCTAGTCTACCCATAGTTTTAGCATGCCTATTCAAACTAGATCACAAATCAAGAAGCAAATGGCATAGCAACAAGGTCAAAATTCCCAGTTGAAAATTCCTCAAAACCTTAACAATGGGGAAAACACTTCCCAAAATCCCACTAACAGTGTGAACACCTCTCAAGATCCTAAAAATGGTGTGAACATTCCCCAAGACCCTCATAATGGTACTTCATCACAATATGACACCAACGGTCAAAACACTTCACTACCTTGTGATGAAAATATGATCAATCAGCCTAAACTTACCGTCAATGAATACCTAAGTAATCCTACTAACATTCAAATGAAACATTTCCTCCTTGATGAACTAGGGATAATATTCTCACTACTTTACTCATGAAAGGAGTGAAACTGCCATCTAGATTTGACATATCACAGTATACCAACACTTAGCCTCGACCAGTACATCAAGATCCCCAAAATGTTCTTAGAAATTCCTATGTTCCTTAGGGTACACTCATAGATAACTAGTATCAACCTGAGTTTGGAAATGTTGTGATACATCAAGTTACCAATTATCCTCCCATTCCATCTGTTACCCCTACCGTACCATCTGATCCTTATGATCCCTATGCCTATGGCATGCCACAAAGCATCCTGTCTACTCCACCATTCCCACCTTAGTATCTAGATCAAACCATCTGTTAACACTGGGGGCAACCCCTTTCTACCATTAATGCCACCACCAGGACATGTGCCCATAGACAATCCCCTACTGAACCTTCAGGGTAATACTCCTCATCAATCCATTGCTTTGCAAGCACCGCCATATCATGCAACCATCTCCTCACAAGTACCAACACAACATACAACTACTGTTTTAGTTCCCATACAACAACATCATCAACAACCGCTGCAACAAAACATGCCATAGAAAAATGTCACAAACTAGTAGCAACATATTGTCACCCATATACAACCTCCTCATCATACAACACAAACTACATCACACCCTCAATAACCACCCCATGGTGCTTCAACAATAGTCCCACAAAACAACACATCCCATCGCATTTTCCTTATCAACAATCACATACATTTGTGCCCCCACAAACACAACATAATCCTCTCATGTAGTATCTCTATCATCCATCCAGTACATATACTACCTATACTAATCCAAACATCCATGTGACTACTCATAATCCACCATGGATGCAACCACCACCTTTGCATAAATCTATTAAAATCACATACCAATCCATACTAGTAGCAATCTAATCCACAACATCCTCCACATGTCACACAACAACCCAATGTCATATATAATTATCAAGCCAATCCTTATTATGCTTAGCAACATCTTGCACATCAGTAAGGCATCTTATCCACATCCTATGTGCAACAATCACCAGCTCATCAATAGGGTTCTTAGGCTACCACATATTATCAACAACAACCGCCTTATCAACAAGGGGCATCCACATACTACCAAGCTCCATATAATGCTCAATCCACTTCATACTACTAGCAGCAACCATCTCAACAATGAGCATCTTCTGCATCTTACTCATCATTGTCCCATCAACATTACATTAATCCCCAACTTCATTACGCTAATCAGTATCAACCTACATCCTTAGATGATCTATATGTGTTACATCAGCAATATCCACTTAATTTGCCCAATCCAACCCCACCTATCAATAAATATCTAGAAGAAATCAAAGCCACATTAATAGAACTCAAAGCCACATTAAAAGACCTACAAGTGGGTACATCCAAGAAATCCTTCAAATTTGAGGAAATTTTCCCATATCCATTTGAATCCTCAATTTCGCTTATCCCCTTCCCAAAACACTTCAAGATACCCAAGTTTGACAAGTATATGGGAACCAAATATCTAAAGGCCCATCTACAAGAGTTCTATGCACAATGTCAGGATGTTCAACATAATGACAATTATCTCTTGTGTCTGTTCCCTAGAAGCTTAGGAGGACCGACTTAGATTGGTTCATGGGTCTCAAGAAGAAAATTTCTTCATTCATTGATCTTTTTGAATAGTTTGTAAGAAAATTCTCCTTTAATTTGGAAAAAGACATTAACACTCTAGACCTCTTGAAGGAGAAACAACATGATAGAGAAACTTTCGCTAAATACTTGTAAAGGTGGTGAGTTGTCGCTAGCTATATGAAGTCTCCTCTCAGCGAGAAAGAAATGGTCACTCTTTTTGTGGCTAATGCCCATCCTAAACTAGCACATGTTCCTAATCTTCATTGTCTTACTACCTTCATAGAGGTTATTGAAAAAGGCCCCATCATTGAGAGAGCACTTGTTGCAAAAGGGAAAATTAAATTGTATAACTTGGATAAGGACAAGTCATCCAATGACAAATCCCATCACTGGAATAAAAACAAAAATGCAGTCAATGATGGCATCATTGACACTAAACATGTTCAAGTGGCCAATACCTCCCATAAGCAAGAACCATCTAAGCCCAATGCCATATTTATGCCATAGGGGGCACCTTGACCTCCTCAACAATCCAATCAAGGGAATGGTAAATGCCAATACACTCAATAAGGAGAACCCCTCAGTGTCCTGTTCAACAAGCTCCTACAAGCCAATTATCTGATCACATATCCTGTAACCAATCCACCTGATGAATGTAATCCTAAACCAACCTAGTTTAAAGAAAACAAATATTGTGAGTTTCACAAGATTAAAGGACATAACCTAAGTGTAATAGTCAGAAAACATACATACAAGATCTTATAGATTGAGGATATATTCATGTGGATGCCAACTAGGCTTCATCATCCAATGCTACATTACAAATATCTCAAAATTATTTTCCTAAACATAACCAAGATCATATCACATCTAACACCAACCCAGGTCCTAACAATAACAATAATCAGAATAACAATGCCAACAACATTAGTTACAAAAATGTGCCACTTAACTATGAGGGTCTCATCATGCACATCGAACAAGTAGAAGCACATGTATCTATGATGCATGTCAAAGGAAAAGAGCCTCAATGTGTTGTTTCCACTCATCGTACCCACATTACTATCCCTAGAGATGTAGTGCCAACTCCACCACCTCTTATGAGTTCTCACTATAACATCCTTGATCATCTAGGAAAGACTGCAACATAAATATCTATCTTAGATTTGCAAAAGTCTTCTCCTATATACTAGGAAATATTTATAGGATTCTTGTGTTCCTAATAACATTGAACCCACACAATTCCAAGCCCTAGTTGGACATCTGTCATCAACCTACCAACTAGATTTGAGTCAAAATGGCATGCCTACCATCAATGCTAACCACAATCAACCCCTTCATATAGAGGTTCTCGTCACCTGACATAAAGTAAAGAGGGTCTTCATAGATAATGGTTCTACTCTCAATCTATGTACATTAAAATTCATAAAGCGGATAGGATATACCCACATTGATTTAAGTAATTAGATTATCACCATAAAGGCTTATGATAATGCAGAAAGGGATTCTGAAGGGGTTATTGAGCTTCCAATTCAAGTTGGTCCTGTTATACAATACACCACCTGTCATGTCCTTGATCTAGACCTCCCCTACAATCTTCTCCTTGGCCGACCATGGATCCATGCCATGCAAGCCGTCTCATCCACCTATCATCAATGCTTGAAATTCCCATTTAATGGAATTGAAGTTACAATACAAGTTGATCCTCAGCCTTTTGAATATTGCCGCTCACTTGAATCTTCGCTCCCCCACTCCCATTACTGTCTAAGAGTTGAAATGGTACCACCATCAACATCTTCATCCAATCCATCATCTAATTCATCATCCATCACCACATCTGCCCCATCTACATCTGATTCCACTATCACCAAGGTCCAGATCATTCAATGGGGATGTTGTGAGTATGAAATGTGTACTGATTTGAATGTGGAAACCATGCCACCCTCACCACACACATATGGTCATCCCTTTCAATCTACACCAAAGAAGGAACAAAAGGTAGTCATGTTTAGCTCCAAAAATGTGGGCACTAGCACTTATGTATCTTCCGAGTTACCATAGTATATGCTTGAAGATTATATAAGTCAATGGATATATTGAGAATAACTTGAACCTACTCCTTTAAAGCAATATTTTCAAGAGATGTACCCTTGGATCTCTAATTATTCTAAAAAGAACAATTATTAGGGGGGAGGTCTTGGTCCAGAAGATCTAGGAGGAAATTAGTCGATCGACACTTCTATACGTACAAAAAATTCAAGATTAGGCTATGACAAAAAGAAAAAGGGTCCTGCAACATCAACTAGTACCTCTAACAATGTCAGTGCAAGCGATGGTCTTTTGGAAGCTATACCAAAAGAAGAATGCATCATACACAACTACAATGATGTAGACCATGTAGACCTTTCTTCCATGTTTGAATTCCTATCTGTTTGCACCATTAGCCTTTCTCTTCACCATCTTGAACTCATTGATTGGGACCAACATAACAACACACCTACTAACTCACTTACCTCAATGGATACCTATGTACACCTCATGGGATTGGGGGAAGATGAATGCCCTAGTTGCAAAAATAAGAAAAAGAAAAATCTAAAAGGGTCACCTAGTGAAAACCTCCTTGAGGCACTTCTTGACCTGGAAAAAGTGAAAACAAAGGACGTATCTGATGATGAAGACCTCAGTGAGGCACCAGAATATGGGGACATTCATCTTCCCCTTGTAGGAACACAATGGTTTGAATGATCATCCATCTTGATAGTAGAAACACAATAAATCAATTTGGGAACTAAAGAAGATCCCAAAATCACTTATGTAGCCAAAGCATTATCAGAAGAAAAATATTCCACCATCTCCACAAACCTCAAGGAAAGAAAGATTAATTCCACATGGGAATATTCATACATGCCTGGATTAGACCCTACCTTGGTTGCACACCATCTAGTTGTGCATCCTGACGCAAAAACAATTAAGCAGAAGCTCTACAAAATGCACCTGCAAGTTTCCCTATTGGTCAATAAAGAATTGGAGAAATTGTTGGAAGCAAAATTTATAAGACCCATTGACTACTCTGAATGGATCTCCAACATTGTGCTAGTATCCAAACCTAATGGGGATGTCAAAATATATATAGACTTCTGAGATCTCAACAAGGCAAGTCCTAAAGATGACTTTCCTTTCCCGAAAATAGACATGCTAGTTGATTTAACTATAGGGCATGAGATGTTGTCCCTTATGGATGGATTTTTTGGATATAATCAAATTAGGATTGCACCTGAAGATCAACACAAGACAACCTTCACCACACCATAGGGTACATTTTGTTATAATGTTATGCCCTTTGGGATTAAAAAGATAGGGGCAACTTATCAATGTGCAATGACCGTCATCTTTCACGATCTTATCCACATCATCATGGAAGACTATGTTGATGATCTCTTAGGAAAATCAAGAACTAGAGCAGAACACCCCACAGTCCTAAGAAAGATCTTTGCACGGTTAGAGCACTACAAGTTGCATCTAAATCTGAAGAAGTGTGTATTTGGGGTTACATCAGGAAAATTGTTATGCTTTATTGTCTCCAGGAGAGGTATAGAAGTGGATCCAACCAAGATTAAAGCAATCATGGATATGCCTCCACCACATAACCTAAAATATTTGAGAAGCCTTTAGGGTAAACTTCAACCCATCCAGTGATTCATTGCCTAGTTGGCCGATAAGTGTCAATCATTCGCTCACCTCTTGAAGAAAGATAATGCTTTTAAGTGGAATCAACAATGCCAACTTGGCTTTGACAAGATCAAAGAATATCTGGCTCATCCACTAATTCTTATTCCACCAATCCCTGGTAAACCACTCTTGTACATTTTTGCTACTTCAATGGCATTGGGGCATTGCTAGCCCAACTCGATGAGTCAACAAAAGAAAGATCCATCTATTACATTAGTCAGACCTTGGTTGGTTATGAACTAAACTATTTTCTAATGGAAAAAATCTACCTCTCCATGGTTTTTAGCTCACAGAAACTCTAACATTACATGCTTAGCCATCCAGTAAAACTCATCTCCAATGTCAATCCACTAAAATACCTATCATCCAAAACAATTTTAACTGGTCAAATGGATAACTGGGTCATGCTTCTAAGTGAATTTGATATTGAATATGTGAATTGGAAGGCCATTAAAGGACAAGTGATAGTAGATCAGTTATTTGATGCTCCCTTTCTTGATGCACATCCTTTGGTGATGGAATTTCCTGATGAGGAATTCCTTATAGTAGCAGAAGCCACCACATGGACACTATACTTTGATGGGTCATATACACATAATAGATCAGGGGTAGGTATCTTATTTGTCACCCCCCAAGGTGATTATATTCCAAAGTCATTCAGACTCGCCTTTCCGTGCACCAACAATATAGCATATTATGAAGCTCTTCTCACTGGCCTTAGAATCACAATCAAATGGAATATCACCTACTTAAGAGTCTTTGATGATTCACAATTAGTCATCAAACAAGTCAATGATGAGTTATTAACAAAGGATGAGAAGTTTTTTCCTTGTAAGCACATGGTTGATGACTTTAAGAAATATTTCACCTCTATTTAGTTTGACTAGATCCCCATAATACATAACAAAGTTGCTGATGCAATGGCTACAATTGGTTCCTTGATTGGCATGCCTAAAGATTAGACAAAATGTGAATTCCTAATTGAACAACTTTTAATCCCTACATATGATATCCTTAAGAGTGAGATGTTGTGCAAAATTGTAGGTCCTACATCCCCATGGTATCATGAAATCTATGCTTATCTTCATGACAACATCCTACCCACTGACCTTACCCACAAGCAATGAAAATAATTCATTCAACGTACATCCCATTACACCATCATAGGTGATACTCTTTATCATCACAGATATGATGAAACTCTTCTTTGGTGTCTGAACAAGCCTGAAGCTCACACTGTGTTAATAAAGGTACATAGTGGTGTTTGTGGAGCCCACTCAAATGGCATGGACTTAGAAAAGAAGATTTTGAGGCTTGGTTATTATTGGCCTACATTGGAGCATGACTCTTGTGACTTTGTGAAGAAATGTTTACCTTGCCAACAACATGCAGACCTAATACATGCTTCTGCTCAAGATCTACAACCTATTGTAGCACCATGGCCCTTTTCTCAGTGGGGTTTCAATTTAGTCAGCAAGATATATCCTCCATCTTTTGATGGCCACACCTTCATTATCATTGCCACTGAGTACTTCACTAAGTGGGTGGAAGCCATACCACTCTCCCAAATAATGGATACTTAGATCTCCAAGTTCATATGACATCCCCTCCACCATCATCTCTGAAATGGTAAACCATTCAAAAAATAGGTTGTAAAAGAGATTTGTAACACCTTTCATATACAACACCAGTGGTCCATGCCCTACTATCCCCAAGGTAATGGAAAGGTGGAAGCCACTAATAAGACTCTGATCAAAATATTGAAAAAGGTTGTTAATAGTAGTAACTAAGATTGGCACCTCCACATCTACCCCACCCTTTGGAATTACCGCACATCCATCCACACTCCCACTGGTGCTAGTTCATTTTCCATAGTCTATGGTGTTGAAGCTATCTTTCCAATTGAAGTTGAAATCCCATCTCTGAGAATATCTTTAAAGAATCTCATCACCAAAGAAGAATCATGGGTTGCTCACCTTGCCCAATTGGAGCTCCTGGATGAAAAGAGAACCAAAGAATATAATCACCTTCAGGAATATCAAAATCATCTCAAGAGGAGTTATAACAAGAAATTTCGTCCCTACCAATTTAACATTGGAGATCTAGTTCTTAAAGAGAATCAGCGAACCCAACAAGACTGAGACATGAAGGGGAAGTTTGAGCCTAATTGGTTGGGTCCTTATGTTATCACAACAAAATATGGATCAAGGGCTTACCTCCTTGCCACACCTGAAGGAGAACCCCTTGAAGAGCCTATCAACATAATGCACCTGAATAGGCTTTATACTTAAATTAGTTGGGCCTCCTATCTTGCCATAATCTGAAAAATACAAAAAATTAAAAAATCAGAAAAAATCCAAAAATAGTAAAGAGAAATAAGTTCATCCTATGGTGAAAACCACCCTTGGTGGTGCCTTGGATAAGTACAATTGGTGAAAAGTTGGTAACAGGCATCATTTGTAGAGAGCTTAATCATTATCTACCTTTTTCCCTAGTTACTGCATGTCTCCATATCCTATCTTGTCCTATCACTTCATCCACATCATGACCTTGGCCACTTGGTATGTTTTGATTGAGCATTGGACAATTATCCACTATTAGTCATCCAAAGATTTTATCATCATCTAAGCTTGTGTCATTTTTCTAGTTGTATTGTCAATCCATCATCATCTAGGGTCCATCATTGTGTCAGTCTCCACTTAGATCTCATCTGATCATGTTGGTCTCTTTGGTTTTTGTTGAACTACATTTCCCTTGCACTTTCTCGTAGGCAAGGCTAATATTTGATCCATGGTCTTTTCTTGAACTATGAGGGCTCTATGATTTCATGTAGGAAAGGCTAATATTTTATTAGCCCCTAAGCCCCTAGTTCATCATGGTGTGTTAGCCCTATGTCCATCTAATTTCTAGTCTCTTGTATTCCCTTATCTAGTTGGTTCATCACAAACAAGATCCTCTAGTATCAAAATATTTGATTAGTTTAAGAAATATTGCATCATGTGGGTCATATTAGTTTAGTATCCATCATTGGTCTCAACAAGATGCATCCTTCCTAATAGACCTCATCACCCCCATCCATCCTCTTGATCCTATGGCAAAGGATGTTTGAACTTGACTATGATCTTTTCATACTTTTGGCTTTTGTTTATTGTTTGAGCTCCCTATTCCAACTAATCAAGATCACCATGATCTATCATATTATGGTGTGTTTTGATGGATTAACATAGGGGCATATCTTGATTGTTTATTGTTATTGTCTGTTGGGTCATCCCACGTAGTACCCACCAGGATCTCTAAGATCTTGTGTTACACTAGGACATCCCTCTGTGCTTGTGTTTATCCCAATTCCTGGCCCGACCAAAGTCTTTGTCACTTTGGGGCATTGGGATAACCTTGTTTGTTGTGTTTGTTTTATGCATTAGATACTAACTTGCCTTGGTTTTTATTTATACCTTGGAACATGATGTCTTATGCTATATCAAAAATTAGTGCTCCAAAGATGGAAAATTTGAATTAGGATTGCATCTCATAAACCAATTTTGTTGCATTCATCACTATCCATTGACCTATGATTTTGGCTGTGCAAATATTCACCTTCTCTTTCTCCCATCCTTCTTAGGATATCAATGGTTTTCAATAGGTGCAATTTCACATCATCTACCCATGCAAGTTCTTATTGACACTTATGCTTATGTTCATTACATGGTGCATTATAGGTTCATTATATTTTCTTTATTATGTTATATTAAGTTGTTAAGTCAATTATATTTAGTTATTCTAAGCATCTTAGATTCATTTTCATATCCATACAGTTCCATCTTAATTTATATCATTAACATATTATGTGCATCGACACCTGCATCACAAAATGTTAAGTCCATATGCATCATCCATAAAATCATGAAAACATACATTGCATCCTAAATTACACACGTTAGTTGCATCCATACAAGGTATCAATGTATAGCATCAAAAACATGTACAAATAATCATCATGATCACACATCATAAAATCATACACATATGCATCCTCCATCATATACATAACATGGGGTCAATAAGGGCTATCATATATCATATAAATATAAAAATTATATATCCATCACATAGTCCATAATAATGTCCATCAATATCACCAAAATACATATCCATTGTATACATCATAATAAAATAAAGTATCAGTACAAAAATCTATATCAAAAACTTTGTATTGTTCATCCTGTATCTGTCAAAATCGAGTATCCCCTCATATACCAAACAAGCTGCCCACATTCGACCTTTGTGGAGAGTTGGGCACTGGCCCACTACGAGGGAGGGTCCCTTGTGACTCATTGTATATGTGAGTCCATGTCCCTAATGTCTGGGATGGTGTTGGCATCGGAGTAGCCTATTAGACATACTTAAATGTGCATTGCACTAGATCTAGAACCACATGATGATAAGAAAACATCAAATAGGTCGCCTATCTCATGTACTCAAAACTCTCTACGGCCTGATATCTGGCAGCATTCTGCTCTTGCCTCTATCTATCTCAATTTCTACTAATGACTCCCCTCTAATGTGTCCATGCATCATGTCCCAACCTTAGCTGATCTCTCTCTACTGCCAGTCGTGATATCTGCTTTGTTCCCCTATCTCTCTCATCATGCATAGCTTGTATCTACACCTGCAATCTATACACCTCTAACCCTGTCTCACCCCCTTCACACTATACTACATGTGTCCAACCCTATGCCACATCTCTCTTTGTGCTCTCTACCCGAGCCATTGCTACATCCCTCTCCCCCTATAAGGTCTACACCTACTTTATGGCCTTATCCCTCTCCTCTTGCATCACCTATTCCTCTCTCTGTGCTCTATCTCTCTCACCTTGGTAGAGGGCCTGCACCTTTGTATGCACTATGTCCCTCTCTCTCTACACAGTCTCTAATCAGGCCAATACTACTTCTGCCCTCGCCCTCACATCCCCAAATGTTGTCTTTGTCATAGAAACCCTGTCCTAGAGCTCCATCCACTCCCTCAGTAGTATTTGCACCTGTACCCTCAACTCTTCCATCTCCCTCTTGTCTTGCTTTTGATCCTTTACTGAGACTCCCTCTACAGGACCGTAATTTACTGCCCCTCCAGGCTCCTATTGTCCTCTAGCCTATGCTATAGTCATCACTACATGTAGTCTATCCTACTCCTAGGTCACTCTAGCTAGCTCACCTCATACTCCCTCCATCTCTACTCACAACTCATCCCTCTCCCTCTTCACATCTTGTACTTGTGAGGTCGGGTGATCCACAATGAAACTATAATCCCTTTGTCCCTATTCCTAGACTCTACACAACTCTACCTCTGCAATCTTCAGTCTCTCCTATGTCATTCATATCCTCTCTTAGTCCCCCTTCAATAATACAACAAGATCCTTAGCTGGTGCACCTAGTACCACTAAAAACAACTCCACCACATGAATATCAAAATCCATAGCATCCGGCCTTGTCTCATCATACCCCTATTCTTCCCTGCTAGTCACCTGAACTCTCCTTAGCTATCCTCTTTGTCCAACCCTCATATTCTAACCTAAAAATATCACCTCCTTCTCAGGATCCTCTCTCTCCTCACTCATCCCCATCTTTGGCTCATGGGGCTCCTGCTCACCTCTGATCTCTGCCTGGGCCCCCCTCCGTCGTCTACTCCTCATCACCCTACATGGTTGTCCTTTGGGCCCAATCTCACCTTTTCCTCCATCTTGATAACCTGTAGCCCCTACATCCTCTTTCCAAACCCTCCTCCTCACCCACACTCTCCTCAACTATACTCTACTCCCTACTGTGATAGATTTTAGGAACCTGAAATGCTTTCTCTCTTCCTAGGGTTTTCCACCTAGAAAGAGAGATATTTAGTCTCTTAAAATGCTTATGTACATTCAAATGAGGATGCCTGCAATGTGTTGTTTTTAATTCTAAATGGGATGATCTAAGTGTTGGTAAAATATGAAATTTATCAAATATGTATGCAAAATCTAAGAACTAAGACTTGTTTGAAAACACATTGTGTATTGCAAGAATGAACTAGAAACTTAGATAAATGAAAACAAAATTTAATGAGATTGAACAAAGTGCACTTGGAGAAAGAATGAAGTCACTGGAAGGTTTTGGAATTTCTTTGAAACTTATCTTAATGGCCAGTGGGACTCATTCACCAAGCATGGCGAATCAATCTTGCTTCTACTAAAAATCTTCTAGAAACCTGTTTCTGACTGTTGGGAGTTGAAATCTCATAAAATCAATTTTCAGGCCTACAGGTGGGACTCATTCTCCATGGGTGGTGAATCATTCCACCTATAAAAATTTATAAAATTAGAGGAAGATTCTATGGAGTTATATTTGTACTTCTGCCTCCCACAAGTCTTTGCTTCTAAAATTGTCAGATTTAGGTCTGAAAGTGACTTTTCCTTGATGATTTGACTTGAATAACCTTGGAATGCAATCTTCAATGATTCTCAAGCTTCCAAGAGTCTAATATTTTTAAACAACAAGACAACAAAGAGATATGTTGAATGTTAGGGCATGGGGGTTTTCCTTGGTAAAACCCTGTTTAAGTAATTAAACCAAAATGATGAAATAAAGGAATGAAGCATGCAAAATAGAAGTGATAACCTTATCATGATGATTTTATCTTTTATTTATGCAACATTACATGAATATTTAGCTCTTGAATGCTTTAGGAAGCTAACTTGAAGACTTCTAATGGAGAAGCCTCACCTTGCTTGACTTGTGATAGAAGATAGATAAAGAATGGATACTTGGATTGATGAAAGAGATGGATAGATGAAAATCAGGATAAAGACACTTATTTATAGTCAATTTTTCCTTAGTACCCAATTATACTACATCAGAAGCCAACATGAAGTGAAAATAAACTTTAAATTTTACTTTTTCCCACTCAAGGGTCAAAATGGGGGCCATATAGGACTCATTCACCACACATGGAAAATGGGTCACACCTGGATGGGACTCATTTTCCATTCCTGGTGAATGGGTCCCATAGGGGTCATTCTAATAGCTATGAAGGTAACGAGATAAGAAATAAGGTTTAGATTGCTATCTTGTTGGTTGTTTGATCAATTAAAGCCTTAGGATGCATAATATGGGTTAAGATGGTCCTATTAATGATGAAGTAAATGTCAAATAGGGGTTGGGACACATAAATTAATGTGGAAGTGTAATTAAATACACTTTACAACACTAAAATTAGGTCCACATAGCCTAGAAGGGAACAAAAACCAATGTGAATGTATAAATCACATTACAACACTACCTTATCATTAAGAACCTTCTAGATTGATGAAATAATGTTATTATAATGTTGAATTTAGGAATAAATGGGTTAATTAATTCTATAAAAGCATGAAAGCATCTTACAACACCTTTGCAAGATGTTAATAAACACATGTTATTTGATTTACAAGGGTCCAAGACCTAGTGTGGACACATAAAATGCCTCACAATACTAGATTAGGTCCTCATTAAGTCCATTTATTATGAATTAATCCCATACCAAGAAAAGGGTACAATTTTCAATGGCACACCTACACCCATCTGCTATCCCATCGCTCCCACTTCCACCTTAAACACATCCAACATCTCCACCTCCAACCCCCTCTCCTCTACTTGTCATGTTGCATCCTTCGGCCCCCTTCCATCTCCTAACTATGTTGCATCCATCTCCTCCCCCACATCCATCCTTATTCTATGCCTCCTCCATTGCCTCATTTCTCTCCTCATCCTCTCCAGCTATCTTGCGGCCATGGTCTCACCCTATCCTCCACCCTCCTGTCCTACAGCCCCTGCATCCTCCTACTATCCCGCAGCCCCGACTGCCTCCTACCCTCTTTGTTGTTGTCCCCTCCTCTCTCTACCCTCACTATCCAATCATTTTTCATTATCTAATCTAAATCCTATGGCCCCTACAATGGATTTCTCTGATGTAATCCTATCCCACCGGTTATTGTGGAACCACCTTGGGTATTGCACTGCCACCCATGCATCTACCTCACCAACAACCCTCCTTGGATATGCCATCAGAAATAACATCTCCCAGTGATCTCTGGAAAACCTTGATGAGATCGACTCCCCCCATGGTTGCTCTCGATTGATCCATCAAAACATGTCAGGACCCACCAAAATATCATGTACCACCCCAAACTGCCAAGTCACTCTATCTAGCATATGTGCCTCAACTATGAGAGGCTGACTCCCCACTAAGAAGCATCTAGATGTGAAGTAGTCTCGATCTCTCACCTCATCCTCTCTCAATCTCATAAATTGATGAAACATGTATGGATACCATACTATGTGCTCCTCCCACAAGTCATTAAAGACTCTCCTCCATTCATCCATATCCCCCTGCATCTGATAACTCAAAACCCATCCCTCATCCTGTTCGTACCACCAGGCTATAGGCATTGTCTCCTTCGCTCATCCTCTCCTCACCACTAATGGTGTGGCAATAATAATATGCTCCTAGGCCCATACTTGTAATAAAGCCACATGTGTCACACTCAGTGCCTCTTGGTAGTAGATCATGTG
This sequence comes from Sequoia sempervirens, assembly GCA_007258455.2. Lineage (NCBI taxonomy): Eukaryota > Viridiplantae > Streptophyta > Pinopsida > Cupressales > Cupressaceae > Sequoia > Sequoia sempervirens. The sequence continues at coordinate 106,098 of VDFB02261716.1, read as the reverse complement.
CATATCTCTAAATAGATGCACCAGTACACATGTGCCCCAAGAAAACTATCCCTCTCGACCCTTGACAATATGTCAGATCACCTCCATATACCATAAACTAATGAAGAACCTACTTTGTTCTAGCAGTAATATCCCACTCATCAGTCCACACAAAAAAAGTGGTAGCAGTGGCACCCTCAGTGAAAAACATCGATCAACATCTAATTTCCCTTTCTACATAGAAAGATCGTCTCATCCAAACAACACCCCTATAGTTTGATCTAGCTCAATCCTTGTCGATACCACCTCACTCACTATCTGCCCTGCTATGGGTAGCCTCAGAATGTGCCATACATGCTATAATTTCACTGGCATCTCCCCCATCAGAAGATGGAATGTCGATGTCTCCATCGCTCTATGAGTGTTGTTAGCATGACCCAATGTGCTCTGATCCTTGGGTAGCCTAAAAAGTGCAATAATCTAGCCTCTACCAATTCATGGTGATTCGCTCCATTCATAGCCACTATAGTCACCACCATCACCTCTAAGTGTCTCTCATGGGTTCGTAGTGAATCAAAACTATGCATCCATTAAAACCCGCATGTCAATCCACTTCATTCCTAGCCCCAACATATCATTTTCATAAATACTTTTTTTTTTCTCTTCTCTTCTTCTATCTTTCAATTCTTCTCTCTCCCCCTAGGTTCCCCCTAGTTTTGGGTGGACCTGCCCTAGTTGGCAGGTGGACCTTCCCTAGTTAGTGAGTGGACCCGCCCTCATCCGAGGTAGATCCGCCTATGCTTTGGGTGCACCCGCCCATGTCTAGGGTGGACCCACCCTTTTGTGGGGAAAACCTACCCTAGCTAGGATGAAGTTGCCCCTTTATGGGGCAGACCCACTCTGACATGGGACGAACCCCCCTACCACAATGTGGACTTGCCCACGTCTAGGGTGAACATGCCCCAGTGTGGGGTGGACTTGCCCCTGTCCAAGGAAAACTTGCCATAGCAAGGTGTGGACCCACCCATATCTGGGGTGAACCCGCCCCATCTTATGCGAATCCACCCCCAAGAACCCTTCTAGCTACCCCTTTTTTTAACTCACTTGGAAAACAATCAAATTTTTTCCTCTAACTCATTTTCCTACCCTACCCCAAAAATTAAACCCAACTTTTCAAATTGGCATAAAACTTTAAAAAATATATTAAAATGCTTAAAATATCAAAAAAGGGTTTTTTTAACCTGGTGTGGGACTATGCACTCAGGGTAGAATCTATGCACCTCGTCCCCCTAGTGGATAATATCTGAGCCACAGTCATCTGGCATCGTGGCTCCCTATCTTCTTCCTCTCGTATTCTCTCTCTCTCTCTCTCAACTGCTATAGTGCAAATGAGGTGAGGTAATTTCTAAAATTACCTTATATCTAGTTTTTCCCTCCTTTTTAACCTTTTTTAAATAAAGGGTATTTTTTTACCTCTTATTTAAACTTTTTTTCCTCCAGCTAATCCTCCAACTTCTCAAGGCCGTTATTTGCAAATCGTGCATTCGATCAACTCAAAGTCAAACTTGCCTAGTTTTTCACCCTCTATCCAACTATTCCCTTTGTTTTCTCCTATTGAGAAGTCACCCAAGGCCCCTTTTTCTTCCCCAACCACCCTCTCGAGGGGGCATACCCTACCATTTCCCCCATTCCTCTGTCTTGATCATTCCCTCACAAGATTGGGGCATCTCCTATCATTCCCCTCCATTTGGGTAGCTCACACATTTCCTCGTATTCTAGGGCATCATTTTCTATTCGCTTCCTCTATGGAGTCATCTGCATTTTCTTTTCTTTGAAGCACTGTTATTCTAACAATATTTTGAAGAGGGGAAAAATGTATACATCCAAATTTGACCACTTCCATATGGTCAAAATAGTCTACTCTATTCATCTATTTAAATTATTTATTTAATTAATATTTAATCTTTCTACTTAAATTCTCTAAAGTATTTAATAAGGTCTTCTCTAAATTAAATAAACATGTCAATTTATTTAATTTAGTCATTTTCTCTTTTTAAATCAATTTTTAAATTCTTCTTTTTTCTCTCTCTTTGTCACATCCTCGATAATCCTCTTCTAATCTAGATTAATTTAATTAATTCAAGATTAGGATGTGCACACCCTTAATCAGGGATTAATGTCACATCCTCCAACTTTTCTTGCTTCTAATCTCTTATTAATTTCCTTAACCATGTATTTGCACACAACCTTAATCTAATCATCTTACCACATTTGGCTTACCTTTTTAGTCAACCTTTACATGTTCCATATTTAGCATTGACCCTCTTTCCCATGTAAATTTTTAATTCACATTTATTCACCCAAGACTCCTTTCTTCCCCATGTGAATTTTTAATTCACATTTATCCTTCCAAGGCTCCTTATTCCCATGCAAGTTCTAGAACATTTGACTTGTCACATTACTCACATGTGCCAAAGTCTTCTAGAACCTTTGACCTATCACATCACCCAAATGCATCAAACTTCTACCTTTTTGGGAACCTTGTCTTATCCACTAGATTCTTCAAATTCATATTTATTTCTCCAACTACTTTCCTCTTGCCCATGGAGATTTTTGAGGAATTCTAAAATTTCTCAATTGTCACTTTCATTCTCACTTGGGGACAAGAAGTTCCTTTTTGAGGAATTCTTCTCATCTTCCAATGTACTTTCAAGGCACAAGTCTTTCTTCCACATCATTTGTCCTTATTCCAACTCACTTACACCTCATCACATCCTTGACCACTTCACCCACCACATGTCAAGATGTGAGGGCTTGTGAGTCCTCAACTCACCATAGCCCTTCATCTTCACCATGGTGGCACAATCTTAACCATTGAATTCTCTATAGAATTCAAATTCTTCTATAAATACCCTCTCTTTAATGAATTTGCATAACTTAGTCATTTTGCACCCTCATGCTCTTGAATTTGTAAGCCATCTCCAAGCCATCCTTTTGCATTGTAGCACTTGTATTAACTCATATTATCATCCTCATTGCATCCACATTTTTCATTTTGCACTCATCTTCATTACAAATCTATCCAAGGAGCACATATCCTTAACAAAATCAAGGGCCAACCAAGGAGTTAGCACAAAAGGTATAATCATTGTCTTTTTTTATCTTTCTTTTGTGTTTTCTTCCTTATGCTAATCATTTGAGGTGATCTTGTATTTTTTTTTGCATTCTAGTTTAGTTAGTTTGCATACTTAGATTAGGATAAAAATATTAGGTTCACATTAAACTAACATAATATTTCTCATGATGATTGCAATATTTTTCATATTCCACATGATTTAAATGACTATGATTATATTTTAGAGTCAAGTCACTTCACATTTGAAAATGATGTTGGATAGTCTCGATGATATTTTTATGACTATAAGAGTAAGGGACAATAAATAGTTATTTCTTGTGGACAAAATGATAGAATTTATTAATTATACCAAATGAATCTAGGATAAAGAACCAATAAAAAGTAAATAAAAAGGAAAAATAAGGAGCATATGAATCCCTCTTTATTTCCTCCTAATGTGAGCCAAAAGCACAAAAAACAACTTATAACCCTTGTTATTTACTAATAAATAAAGAGAAAGATAATTTAATTCCTCCATACATGTTAAAACAAGGAATATTTCATATTTATGCTAGAGAAAGAAGAATAGTATATAAAATTTCAACAAGCCCAATGCCACCTTATTCGAAGAAACTAATTCCACATGGGTTGAAAAATAAAATCAAAATATTCAAAAGATAATTGATTGTTCTACATTTATGAACTCATTTAATTTAATTAATCTTGTTGAATCCCATTGATCCCTAAAATCCTATAATAAACTCCTTTCCATTCATTTGTTCTAGATAATCCCAACCCTCCACATTAAACATGTGATCTATTACACATGTGTGATAGGAAACTTATCATGTTTGTCTTCACCATGTGATCTCTCACACATTTGAGAGAAGTCACATGTATCCATACCTTATCCCATGTGATATCTAACATATGTGAGAGGAGAAAAATATTATATTCCACTTCCCTATGTGTTCTCACACATGTTTAAGAGTAATCTTGTCACAATACCGAGCTTCTCTATGTGTTCTCAAGCATGTGCAAGAGTACACTTATCAAAATATCTCTTTCCAATGTGTCTTCACACGTGTGAGAGGACACTTACCATAAAATATCTTCCCCATAGTCTTTCTCACACATGTACAAGAGGACTCAATATCATACCTTAAATCTAGTCAAACCAATATTATCAATTCAAATCTCTTTTATCCTCTTCCTCTATAAGTGCACCAATCACATGGTTCAATTTGGAGGCTTTTCATTCACCCTAATATCTCAAACATTCCTAACCTTTGATCATCAAATCAAATCCTAACAATGATCCTCCATCCTCAAATTCTATAATTGAAATCATCCTCAATCCATTTGCATAAAAATACTCCATTCCAAATTCATGTGGTCAAATTCAAGAGAAACCATATACCATCAACTTATCTAAGAGCGCATCAACATAATCCTTGAGAAATCATTGAAGATTTCTCAAGTTTTTGGGTGCTTCATCCTCTTTATCAAGATCAAACAAAGATATATATAGAGGCAAGCGACAAAGGTTCCTATTTGTTGCATTTGAATCTTGTTTCTCATATATGCAAAAAACTAAAACAACAAACATATCACTTTTAACATTGGAGATAAAGTATTTATGCTCGAGTACAACTTAAAAGGGAATAATATTAAAATAATAATTGCATAGTCCCCTTGAAATTCTAATGATTTGTGACCTACACACTTGTTGTACCATCACACTTATGTAGACTACATGATTATTTCTATGTGTGTAGGTTGTAAAAGTATCTTCCTAACCTCAATCATGTGATTAACTAGTGTTTCTTGAAAATGGATGTAGATATCAAGGTTTAGGTAGAACTAACAGAATATTGGATTGGCACATAGTTTGGCTTTGAAACTATAGCATTATACTCAAGTTAGGGTGCTATGGGAATAATTTGGAAAGATGTGAATGAAGAAGTACAAAGCAAGGGTGTTACATAGCCCTATCAAGTTCCAAAACCCAAGAAATGTAATTTCTAGATACCCATTATTACATTTAAATTCCAACTTTTAGAGGGAACTCCCTAAGATGGGGACAAATGTAATGCCCTAATTTTTCCCATATTTTATTTTTGTCTAAACTATTATTAGGATATAATTCTTATAACCTTGTGAATTATGACCCTAAATACCATAAACTAAATTAATTTTAATTTTATGGCCAATGGATTACGATAAATCCTTGTATTAACTATATCACATTTTATAAATATATATTATAGCATAGGTAATTTAGAGTAGTCATGATGTTGATTAAGGTTTTGATTATTAAATTTATTAGTATAACTTTAAATCATTATTTTAGACTAACCCATATGCAAGGTAAGACACACTCATGACAAGAGTACTAAAAAACATGAATAGTAAGAACCAAAATTTTAATTCAAGGTTCACAATGAAGAATGAAGAATAACACAAAAGAGATCAACATGGAGATTTAATGTGGTTCATCCAATATGGGCTACATCCATAGATGCTCAACCACCCAATGATTTTATTATCTAGTGTAAAAAAAATTACAATCTCATGAATTACACCCACCGCAACTTACATCCCAGCTGCTTATAACAAGCTTTTTGGAAGCTTCTAGAATTAGGGTTTTACAAAGTCATTTTTTTATTTGATGTGTCAGTGGGAAAACCTTGACGTGTTATTTGCATGATAATTCACCACATATCAACAAAACCTTGGTTATTTCTCCTTGATTTTACCATAATATTAAAATTAAATTCTTGAAAAATCAATAACCACTTGCATATTCTTCCTTGGATCACTAGTTTATTTGATAAATTATCTAAGGTCTCATGGTCTAAATAGAAGATAAATGGTGTAGACAATAGATAATGTCTAAATTTGTGTAGTTCATATACCATTGCCAAAGCCTCTCATTCAATTGTAGTATTTTTTTTTAGCTCTTGAAATCTTCTTATTGTAAAATACAATAAGATGGTCATGTTTTCCTTTATGCTGAGCTAAAGTTATGCTTATGTCTATCATGAATGTATCCACATGGATGGGAAGGTGGAAATCTAGTCTATGAAGATAAAATTGGTTCCTTTGTGATTTTCTACTTAATTACATCAAACTATTCCTAGAACGATTATGTCCAAGTGATAAAATTATTATATTTTTTCTTTAGGAACTCTTAGAAGCAAAGCTATAAGTGGGCCACATAGCCTTTGATGAACTAGTGGTGGTATTGAGTGTATCCTAAGAAATTTTTTAGCTATGCAATTTTTTGGGTGTAGGTAGAGTCATAATGAGCACCAGTTTCATTAGGTCAACCAACAATCCTCATTTGCATATTATATGTCCTAATAATATATCAAAGTATTAAAAATATGAACTTCTCAATATTTAGGGAGATTATTTAATAATGTAGCATTTTCCAAAGGGTTTATACATGGTTCTTCACCAATATATATTGTCCAATCATCTAGGTATACTTCCAAGAAGTCATGTATAAATCTTTTAAAGGCATTGACCATGATGTTGATAAATAGTTCTAGAGCATTCTTTTAGCCCAAAAGGCATAACTATATATATAAAGTATACCCATTTGATAGAAAATATAGTTTTGGGTTGGTCCTCTTCTTTGAATCTAACTTGATGATATCTAGAGGACCCATTAGGAAAAGAGTATATTCCTCACCCTCTTACTAGTTCCAAATTTTCCTCTATTAAAGGAGTGGGAAGGGGTCATGGATACAATCTTTATTCAACTCCCTAAAATATGCATATATTCTTATCTCTTTGATTTTCTTATTTTGGATTACCATGGGACTTATCCATTTTGAATCCTCAACCAATTTAATAGTTCTTGTTGATAGATCATCTTATCCAATTCTATCTTAACCCTCTTTTTCATGTTAGAGTTTAGTCTATAAGACCATTTCTTGTGGGGTTTAGTCCCTTATTTTAATTGAAGCTTCATTACTTCTACCTCCTCCTTGATTCCTTTTATCTATATGAATGTTTGAGAGAATAAATCTTCATACTCAATCATAATTTAAATTACATTTCTTACCATTTGTTCATCCAAATAATTCCCAAGTTCTTACAACTTTGGATTATCTATGGTAGCAACATTTGCTTCATTTATCCTTTAGATTTATTATAATACTTTTCCTTGAAGTCATTATGTATTTTTTCTCTTTCTCCTTCAATTACTTGAACATCTAATTTTGATTCTTCTCCTCCTTGTTGTTTTGTTACATAGCATATTTTCCTCAAAATCTTGTTCTCGTTTTCTATCTATTCTATTAATTTCCATATGCCTTTTGTTTTTTGTGGTGAGAGGTATATTCATATACTTTGATACGATGTTCTTCTTTTGGTCTAAACATTAGCTCTTTCATCTATAATAATGCAATCTAAATGTCTTTATTGTCATAATAGAAAGAGAAGGTGTGAATAAAGTCTTGTTGGATTTTCCCCTAGTTCTTACTAATCGTTCTTCTTTCCTAGTCTCTATACCATACTTGGACTATCGGAGTAAGCGTCCAATAAAAAAATATATGTATAATTGGATATCATAGGTTTACAAACCATTAAAGGCCTAATAGTGCATTGAAGCTATCATAGGTTTTCTTCATGGCTACAACATCAAAATCAATCAGCATTTTTACACCAAGGATATTAACCTCTACATTTTTTTCATGTTCCCAAAATACTCATTGATGATCCATTAGCCAAAGTTATGTTGTATGGCTTATTATAGAGTTTAGGATTTCCTAGCTTCTCCCAGGTCCTTTGTAGCATCGTATTAATGTCAGATCCTATGTCAATCATTATTTGTTTGATATTTTTATGGTTAATGTAGGGAAAAATCATTAGCGGTTTATATTTGTATTCCCTATCTACTTTGGATAATCTACGGATCTATGGCCTTGGTTGCTCTTGTTTATTCTTAGTATTTGTATAATTTCTTAAGTTTCTCCACTAAATTATTTTGTTGGACTAGTGTGCTCAACTATTTTATAGCAGCGACCTCTTCTAAAAAATAAATTTCTTGTTTCTATTTTTCATTATTTATAATCATTACAGAATTATCCATTATTTATTCATGTTATTGTTTGTCTCGAGGAATAATTCATCATCCTCTTCCTCTTCTTCTTCTTCACTATTGTCTTCATTTTTGTATCATATATATTGATCCTCTTATTCTTGTAGTATCAATTCCTTGTCTTGTTACCAACATGGCCTTATTTTCCTTTTTCTTTTCTCTAATTTTTTTTTAGTGTTGTTCACTATTGCACTTATTTTCTCTTGCAAAATACTTAGCCATGGTCATGTTGCCATCAAATTTGAATAAAAAATTAAAGCATTTGCTCATGTAGAGTAAACCATAAAATAAAAACATGTAAAATAGTGATTTTCAACAACAAAGGGTTATGAATATATTATTAAATACTTCACAGGTAGCCTCTTCTAACAAAAAATTAGCTTAAAATGTAAGAATTGATAGTGAACACAACATATTTTTTTTATCTTACATGACCACAATTCATTTTATACAAAATTTATAGCCATTTCTTTTGATAGAATAACTATATGCCAAAAAAAAAGGTATAATTCATATCTAGTGATTTTGATAAACACATTTCATAAATAGAGGGCCTTCTAAGGCAATGGTGAATATAAATTCAATTCATTTTACATAAAATAATTAAGGCTATGTTCAAGATAGGTTTATAGACAAATCAATTATTAGATGTGCTACCACAATCTTAGAGATCATATTTGAAAAATATTACAACCTTAATAATCCTTTGTAAACATGAATGAAGATAATGTTGAGACAAAAAATGTATACTCCTTTTATTTGGATTTTCTTTCTATTTCTCAACATATATAAATCAATAATTATGTTTGCCTTATAAAAGGCTAAAAATTATACACAATATTTAAATATCTAGAGTTTGGAAAAACATTATATATTTCCTCCTAGAATTTCATGAGACAAGTCCACTTGCTCCAAAGTTTGACATCTCCTTGATTTAAGAGGTATTTTCCTCACTAGCACATTGTGATCAAGAGCAATATGTCTTGGTTGTGGGATATCACCAAGACTATCTAAAAACTACCTTGAAAGCATCTATTCACTTAGTGAGACTTTTTTGGCTAACCCAAAATTTATAGAACAACTCCATATACATTATTTTAAATCCTAGGTACAATTAGAGAGGGAGTTGAGGATTTCTCCAATGAGTTGGTTTTCCTTTAAATTCATTTTTTGTAACATTGAAAGTTAACCAAACTCAAATGGAATCACTCCAGTCAACCTATTGTTTGAAAGATAAAGATATTTGAGATGAGTACGCATACCTAATTCAATAGGAATACTACCATGGAATCTATTGTTTGTCATTAACAAGTAAGTTAAAGAGGATAGGTTTCCTAGGGAGGGTGGTATTGTTCCTATTAGGTTGTTTCATGAAAGATAGGGTCTTTTGGCTGAGTAAGCATACCCAATTCAATAGGAATACTACCATGGAGTTTTTTGTCACCTAATGCCAATTTAGTTAAAGAGAATAGGTTTCCTAGGGAGGGTGGGATTGTGCTTATGAGGTTGTTTCCGTCAAGATAAAGAATTTTGAGTTGAGTAAGCATACTCAATTCAATAGGAATACTACCATGGAGTCTGTTTTTTGACAACTGCAAGTTGGTTAAAGAGGATAGGTTTCCTAGGGAGGGTGGGATTGTGCTTATGAGGTTGTTTCTATCAAGATAAAGAATTTTGAGTTGAGTAAGCATACTCAATTCAATAGGAATACTACCATGGAGTCTATTTTTTGACAACTGCAAGTCGGTTAAGGAGGATAGGTTCCCTAGGGAGGGTGGGATTGTGCCTGTGAGGTTGTTTCCCCAAAGATAAATAATTTTGAGTTGAGTAAGCATACCCATTTCAATAGGAATACTACCATGGAGTCTGTTATTTAACAACTCCAAGTCGGCTAAAGAGGATACGTTTCCTAGGAAGGGTGGGATTGTGCCTGTGAGGTTGTTTCCACAAAGATAAAGAATTCTGAGTTGAGTAAGCATACACATTTCAATAGGAATACTACCATGGAGTCTAGTGTTTGACAACTCTAAGTTGGTTAAAGAGGATAGGTTTCCTAGGAAGGGTGGGATTGTGCCTGTGAGGTTGTTTAACCAAAGATAAAGAATTATGAGTTGAGTAAGCATACACATTTCAATAGGAATACTACCATGGAGTCTGGTGTTTGACAACTCTAAGTCGGTTAAAAAGGATAGGTTTCCTAGGAAGGGCGGGATTGTGCCTGTGAAGTTGCTTTCCCAAAGATAAAGAATTCTGAATTGAGTAAGCATACCCATTTCAATAGGAATACTACCATGGAGTTTGTTGCTTGACAACTCCAAGTTAGTTAAAGAGGATAGGTTTCCTAAGGAGGGTTGGATTGTGCCTGTCAATTGATTTACTCCTAAATTAAGGATTTCTAGTTGTGAAAGAAGGCCAAGCCAGGAAGGGATAGTGTTTCTCAAATGGTTATAGGATAGTATGAGAACTTGAAAAAAGCAGCAAGATGATAGAGTGGTGGGAATGGAGGCTTCCAATTGATTTATGGACAATCTAAGTGTTCTAAGGTGAGACAACCTCCCTAGTTGAGGAGGAATTTGGTCATGGAAGTTGTTACTCCTGAGAGAAAGTACTCTAAGAAAAGAGAGATTGCCAAGGAAAGGAGAGATTGGTCCGAGTAAAGACATACCAATAAGATTCAAAGAAAGCACGTGTTGATGGCGAGAATAGCAGAGAATCCCAGTCCAATTGCAGAAGGAATGTCAAGGAGACCAATCAAAGCAAGGAATTATAAGGGTCATGAGAGAGGGAATACTTAAAAGCAAGCAGAGCTTCTTGTTCTTGTTCAGAAGAAGAAGAGGAATGGGAAGAATAAGAAGGCAGTGCAGAGAGAAAGAAGAGTAGGAGGGGGGTAGAAATTGTTGGAAATATATGTCTCAATCATCACAGGCTGTAACCTCTACTGGAGAAAATTCGGTATGACAGCTCTTATGTCTGGCTGACTAGCAGCTTTAATCTTGTTTTATTGTTTAGGTCATTGTGACCTTGCAGAAGTCTTGTCGAACATTGTTTACCTTGGAGCCTATCACTATGACATTCTGTTCGTTGTGTCCTCTCACCGCTCATAAAGATCTCTGGCCAATAGGCCATTCAATCAGATAGCAGGGAGAGTCTTGGATGTTCACAATGAGTTCCAGAGATAGCTTAAGTCTCACCGACAGTGTTTGTTGTTTGAAGTCTTCAGGGTAAGTCTTGGAGTTCAGTATGACTTATATCGATAAGGAATGTCTCACCGATGGTATTCACTCAGAGCAGCACAAAGGGTCTCACTATGAGGTCTTAGCAATAGGCATTTGTCTTGCCGACTATTGCTTGTTGCTCGATATGACTTAAATTTTTTAGAGTAACATCTCAACAATAGTGGTAGAGTCCTACCGACTACTGATTACTTTAGAGTAACTTTGAACCCTCAGTATGATGTCTCGGTGAAAGCTGATTGTCTGGCCCATGAGAACACTCGAGTCTATGTGACATATGGAGCTTTGTATGATGTCTCAAAGAAAACGATGAGTCTAGGCGATAGCGATACATGTGGAGAACATCGGTGTGAGGTCTTGGCGACATAAGGAAGTCTTAGTGATAGTCTCTTGAACTCGGTGTAACACAAGAAGGCGATAGTCTTTCCGAAAGGAAATATGAAGATGATACAAGTTGTAAGATCTGTGAAACATCTTTCCGATAGGTAAACTCTTGGCGATATCGAATATGAAGTCTTTGGGCATCGGGGAGACACTTCTTGTGTTTCACTAACATGCCGATATAGTGTGAAGCCGTTTGACCTAGTGAGACTATCCTATGTGGCTCGTTGTCGACCAATAGGAGAAGTCGAATGGGAACCATTGTAAGGCAGTCTGTTGTGACAATTCTATGAGGAAGTTTGACAGATAGGGAACACCATGAATATAGTTTGCAGTTGCAGATGTTCGAAGGTTCGATGGTTGGTTCGATCACAAGTTGTGTGTGAATAGTTCAAATTGTATTAGAGGGAATTCTATTCTGTGTACACTGCAACTTGAAGGTTCTTGTACAAGATTGATCATAGTGGAAGCTACTGTAATATGACATCAGAAAGATAAGTCAGAACATTTGTATGTAACTTCATTATTGTAATACAAAGTGATTTATCTTGGTGTGGTGGGTTTTTCTCCTGTAAGGGTTTTCCCACGTATATCTGGTGTTCATGTGTGATTGTCAAATACTATGTTTCTGATATTTACTTCATAGTGCATCTTAATTGAACTGTAATTGAAAAATTAAAAGTATATCTACATTCTTCCCTGAGGTATTGACGTTAGGAGAGTTGTTTTCTGCATCTAGCTTTCCTTACAAGTGGTATCAGAGCCTGGCCAGTTGTGTTATTCTTGTGCATACGTTGGGTTTTTTGAGTCAATTATGTTCAGTAGGAGTCTTGTACAGTTTGTTATTTTTTATTACAAATTAAGATGGCTAGTATATCTGGTAAGATTGAAATAGAGAAGTTCAACGGCAGTAAGTTTGAGTTGTGGAAACTCAAGATGGAGGATCTCTTAGTTGATCATGATCTTTGGATTGTTGTGGCTAGAGTGAAACCTATAGGAATGAAGCAAGAAGATTGGGACCTTGCAGATAAAAAGTCTAAGGGGCTGATAAGGCTCTATTTGGTAGACTCAATGCTTCTGAATGTGCATTAAGAGAAGACTGCATCTTCCTTGTGGAAGAGACTGGCGTCTATTTATCAGGGGAAATCTTTGGTGAATAAACTTTTCTTGAGGAAGAAGCTGTATAGTTTGAGAATGTAGGAAGGAGGGTCTATAGCTGATCGTTTGAACGCATTTAATATGTTGATTGCTCAATTGACATCTATTGGTGTGAAGACTGAAGAAGAGGATTGTTGTATGCTTCTATTGTGTTCTTTGCCAGACTCTTGGGATCATCTGGTGATGGCTATTGGGAGTACAACAACAAATTTCAAGATGGAAGATGTTGTTGCATCTTTGCTGTCAGAAGAGATGAGAAGGAAATCTTCTAAGATGGTGAAGGAAGCTCTTGCTATCAGAGGAAGACAAAAAGAGAAAGGAAAGAAGGACAAGAAATCAAAATCAAAATAAGAGGGGAGATCAAAGTCTCCTGGCAAGAATTCCAAGGTGAAATGTTGGAACTGTGGGCAACCTGGTCATGTCCAAAAGGATTGTAAAGAGGAGAAGAAGAAGAAGAAGAGTATTCTTCCGACAATGAATCTTCTCCCAGTGATGGTGATGCCTTCATTGCAGCCTTGGCTACACAGGCATCAGATGATGTCTAGCTGATTGATTCTGGTTCATCTTTTCACATGACATCTCATAGAGACTGGTTCACAAAGTATGAAGAATACGATGGTGGAAAGGTGTACTTAGCAAGTGATTCAACTTTGGAAAATGTTGGTTGTGGAAGAGTAAGAATCCAATTACCCAATGGAAGAGTAAAGGGGATAAATGATGTTATGCACATACCAGGCCTAGCTCGAAATCTACTGTCTGTCAGTAAGCTGAATGATATCAGAGTGCAAGTTACGTTCTCTGGAAATGGATGCAAGATGACTAGAGGTTCAATGGTGTTTGCTAGAGGTGCTCAAATTGGTACCCTATACAAGCTAGATGCACAGGTTGTTCAATGCAACAGTGTCTCTAGAAAGTCACTAAAAGCTACTCATGGAGGTAAAGAGGGAAATATCCATAATTATGTAAACTCCATGGAAGTAAAACTTCCAGCAGAGAAGACTATGCTCTGGCATCATAGGTTAGGCCACATAGGAGAAAAAGGTTTAAAAACCCTGAAGAACAAAAACTTGGTTGAGGGGCTTGAAGATTGTAATCTCGAATTTGACTTCTGTGAGCATTGTATATATGGAAAACAACACCATGTTTCATTGTATTCTAGTCTTCATAAATCTTCTAGTTTGCTAGATTATATTGATTAGGATGTATTTGGTCTAGTGGATGTTCCTTCTTTGTCTAAGTCAAGATACTATGTGTCGTTCATTGATGATTATTCAAGAACATTCATTTATTTTTTGAAAAGTAAATCAGAAGTGTTCAGTTGATTTAAGGAATTTAAGAACCTTGTAGAAAATTAGACTGAAAGAAAAATTAAATTCTTAAGGATTGATAATGGTAGTGAATTCTATTCTAATGAATTCGAGAGGTATTGCAAAGACCATGGGATTAAAAGACATAAGACTACACCTTATACTCCATAGAAGAATGGAGTTGCAGAAAGGTTCAATAGGACAGTGATGGAGAGAGCACGAAGTATGCTCAATAGTGTTAGCTTGGAGGAGAATTTTTGGGCTGAAGCTGTATCTACAGCATGTTATCTAATTAATTGTTCTCCAAATTCTACTCTTGTTGAGAAAACACCTTTGGAAGTGTAGTCTCGTAAGAAGCCTTCTTTAAGACATATTCGAGTCTTTGGTTGTGAGGCATATGCTCATGTGTTGGATGTGAAAAGATCTAAACTGGAAAACAAGGTTGTCAAATGTATTTTTATTGGCTATAGTGATATCATAAAAGGATACAAGCTTTGGAATCCCTCGACACTGCAGTTGGGTTCTCAGACAACAAGTGTAATCTTTCATGAGCTGAACCTTCAACTGGATCTACAACTAGAGAGAAAAGTTTGAAAAATTATTAAGGATGTAGTTGAAATTCCTCCTACACTTGAGAAAGAGGAATTGAAAATTCAAAATGTACCTGAAACTGAGGAGAGCTCAAGCAGTTCTGAAAGTTTTGAAGAAGAATAACCTCACCTATCAGAGGTCAACCCTGCGGAAAGAAAACAAACTGTGACAGGTATGGGCTCCTCATTGATTGATTCTACTTGTTCCTATGCTTTGATTTCTAGCACAGATGAGCCTAGGACTGTAAAAGAGGCATTTAAAATGTCTGATTCAGACTCTTGGTTGGCAGCCATGAATGAAGAGATGGCATCATTAGAAAAAAATGAAACTTGGAGTTTGGTGCCCTTTCCTTAAGGTAGAAAACCTGTGGGCTGCAAATGGGTTTTTAAGAAAAAGATTGGTCTAGATGGCAGTGTAGAAAATTACAAGGCAAGACTGGTTGCAAAGGGTTATTCCCAAGTCGAGGGAATTGATTATGGGGAGATTTTTTCTCCTACATACAAGCAAAGTTGACATCTATCAGATTTCTTTTGTCACTTGTAGCAGCATATGATTTAGAGGTCGAATAGATGGATGTGAAGACAACATTTCTTCATGGTGATCTTGAAGAAGAAATCTATATGTCCCAGCCTAAGCACTTTGTTGAAAAAGGTAAAGAAAAATTGGTATGCAAATTAAAGAAGTCTTTGTATGGGTTAAAGCAATCACCTAGAATGTGGTACCTCTAGAAATTCAATACTTTTGTATTGTATTTGGGATTTGTGAGATAAAAATATGATCACTGTGTATATTATAAAGCTGAAAGTGATCGAGTTCTTATTATTGCTCTCTATGTTGATGATATGTTGTTCATAGGCAATAGTAAGCTAATGATTTATGATCTTAAGTCTCAGTTGTCTATTAAGTTTGAAATGAAGGATCTTGGTGTAGCAAGGTATATTCTGGGGATGGAGATAACCAGGGACGGGAAAAATAGAAAACTATGGCTCAGTCAACGTAAGTATATCAGGACTGTTCTTGAGAGATTTTGTATAAATGATTGCAAATAGCTAGTGGTTCTAGTCTTGTAGGTAATGAAGCTATCTGTTGAGGACTGTCCAAAATGTCCTACTGAGATGGAGGACATGATCAATGTACCCTATGTTAGTGCGGTTGGTAGTCTCATGTATGCAATGGTCTGCACAAGGCTAGACATTGCCCAAGTAGTGGGAGTCCTTAGTCAGTTTATGGCTAATCCAGGAAGAACACATTGGGATGTTGTGAAAAGAGTTTTCAAATATTTGAAGGGCACTTTAGATTTTGCTTTGTGTTACCATGGGAACTTGGTTGAATCACAGAGGACTCTTAGTATTCGAGGCTATGTGGATTTTGATTGGGTAGGGGACATTGACAGCAGGAGGTCTGCCAATCGATACATTTTCATGATGAATGGTGGTGCAGTGAGTTGGATGAGCAAGCGGCAGGCTGTAGTCGCTTTATCCACTATGAAGGTTGAATACATGGAAACTACTCATGCTTGGAAAGAAGTAGTTTGGTTGAAACATTTGTGTTCTAACATTGGTTTTGATGCAGGCGAAATAACTATTTTTTGTGACAGTCAGAGTGCAATTTGTCTAGAAAAGAACCCTTTCATGCTAGGAAGAAACATATTGACGTACAATATCACTTTGTACGAGATATGGTGGAGGATGGAAAGGTAAGTTTGGAAAAGGTTGATACTCTGGAGAATGTTGCAGATTCATTGACAAAGCCAATGAGCACATACAAATTTAGGTGGTGTGCCAATTCAATGGGCCTTAGTGCCCATGATTTTCAGTAAGTTTTGTTGTGCTCTGGAGGTGCCTGTGTGATCTTCATCAAGTGGGAGATTGTTGGAAATATATGTCTCAATCATCACAGGTTGTAACCTCTATTGGAGCAAAGTCGATATGACAACTCTTATGTCTGGCTGACTAGCAGCTTTAATTTTGTTGTATTGTTCAGGTCACTGTGACCTTGCAGAAGTTTTGCCAAACATCGTTTACCTTGGAGCCTATCACTGTGACATTCTGTTCACTGTGTCCTCTCACCACTCATAGAGATCTCTGGCTAACAGGCCATTCAATCGGATAGTGGGGAGAGTCTTGGATGTTCGCTATGAGTTCCAGTTATAGCTGAAGTCTCATCGATAGCATTTTCTATTTGAAGTCTTTGGGGTAAGTCTTGGAGTTCGGTATGACTTATATCGATAAGGAATGTATCACCAATGGTATTCACTCAGAGCAACACAAAGGGTCTTAGTGTGAGGTCTTAGCGATAGTCATTTGTCTTGCCGACTGTTGCTTGTTGCTCGATATGACTTAAAGTTTTCGGAGTAACATCTCAGCGATAGCGGTAGAGTCTTGCTGACTACTGATTACTTCAGAGTAACTTTGAACCCTTGGTATGATGTCTCAATGAAAGCTGATTGTTTGGCCAATGAGAACAATCAAGTCTATGTGACATATGGAGCTTCGTTATGACGTCTCACCAAAAGTGATGAGTCTGGGCGATAACGATACATGTGGAGAACGTCAGTGTAAGGTCCTGGCAACATAAGGAAGTCTTAGCGATAGTCTCTTGAACTCGGTGTAACAGAAGAAGGCTCGTTGGGATGTCTTGGTGAGAGCAATAGTCTTGCCGAAAGGAAATTTGAAGACGATACAAGTTGTAAGCTCTGTGAAACATCTTGTCGATAGGTAAACTCTTGGCGATATCGAATATGAAGTCTTTGGGCATCGGGGATACACTTCTTGTGTCTCACCGACATGTCGATACAGTGTGAAGCCGTTTGACCGAGTAAGACTATCCTATGTGGCTCGTTGTCCACCAATAGGAGAAGCCGAATGGGAACTATTGGAAGGCAGTCGGTTGTGACAATTCTGTGAGGAAGTTTGACAGACAGGGAATGCCATGAATATAGTTTGCAGTTGCAGATGTTCAAAGGTTCGATGGTTGGTTTGATCAACAGTTGTGTGTGAATAGTTTGAATTGTATCAAAGGGAATTCTATTATGTGTAGACTGTAACTTGAAGGTTCTTGTACAAGATTGATCATAGTGGAAGTTGTTGTAATATGACATCAGAAAGATAAGTCAGAAAATTTGTATTTAATTTCATTACTGTAATACAAAGTGATTTCTCTTGGTGTGGTGGGTTTTTCTCCCATAAGGGTTTTCCCACGTATATCTGGTGTTCATGTGTGATTGTCAAATACTCTGTTTCTGATATTTACTTCATAGTGCATCTTAATTGAACTGTAATTGAAAAATTAAAAGTATATATGCATTCTTCCCTGAGGTATTGACGTTAGGAGAGTTGTTTTCCGCATCTAGCTTTCCTTACAGAAACTAGCAAACCCATCTTCATCTCTATTCAACTCACAAACAACTAAAGCTCTCCAACTCTTTGTGTTGTCTACAGGCTCTCTGAAGTCTGATTATTATAAAGCTACAGTGGTCAAACATCTTTTGTTTTTACCGACCATTTGCAGGACAAAGTCTATGCTGGTAAATGGTGAAGAAGAAAAAGAGGGAAAAATGGGAGGGAAGCAGACCTAGAATTTGAAGGCCACCCCTACTTGTCATACAAATTTTTTGTGATGATCTGATCATTTAAATGCCTGTCATTTGACATTTGATGAAAAATATAAATTGTAAAAGCCAATTACTTGTAACACAAATGTTAGTTCAATTTTCAAATTCATCTATCTAAAATCACATTTAAATACCAATTTCAAACCTGCCAAGAAATAATTATATAAAATTAAAAATAATTTAAACCTAAAATTCATCTATCTATTAAAACATAAATTATTTGTAAAAACCAATTACCTTAACATAAACATGGGATATTGAAAAACAGTGGAAGCTCCTGATTACATGTAAAACAAATGTTATATTTAAAAAAAATTAAAGTTCTTGTTATGTTATTATTCATATGGATATACTATATATATTTAAAAAAATGTAAAATTAGAAAAGATTGGTAATTAGTAATAAATATAAAAATCTTGGATTTACGTTACAATTAATAATAAATTTCTAAATTTATATAAAAAATAAATCTTGTTCTAAAAGTTAAAAAACAATCATATTTTATTTTAAATTAATATATTTTTTATAATAAATATTATAAATCAGATATATTAATATAAATCAATAAAATTATCAAAATTTTAAATTTATGGTAAAAAACATTTTAAAAATTAGAAAGAATTATATTCTATCTTTGAAAAGAATCTAAACTAATATATATATATAATTTTTTATAATTTTTTACGGTTTGATAATAATTTAAAGTGTCATATTTAGAGTTATACAAAAATATAGCAAATCAAATTATACGGTCTAATAAATTTTTGAATTGTAATATACAGTGTAAAATCAAAAAAAGGGAAATTCCAGGCCTGGAGGGAAGGCCGTTTAAATTGACTGAAACATCTTTATCTTCCGCTTCATTCACGTCAGTGGTAAAAAAGTCTACGGTGGTAAGTCGGTTGATGAATAGACATTCACGGAGAACATCTTCTATCATATCAATTTTAAATCTGAAGTCATGTGCAGTGGTCAAACGTGTTTTGTTTTTGCCGGCCACTTGCACAGCTCCTTGGATAATTAATGTCCACAGGTCAACAGGTCAATGAGTTTTTTTTTGTTTTTTTTTTCTTTGTTAAATTTGTCTTCGCGGTTTAATAGTTTGATTATTTCCAAAAAAATCACAGTTTTCAAAATTGACGTTCAGTGGAGTGGCTGAAATATCCAATGCTGTAAGTGGGTGTACAATATTTTGACAGGAACTTTTGCCGTATGTTGAATTTCTCCGACCATTCTTCAACTAAAAGCTGAGTTTGTAGTTAAATCGGCCTTTCTGTTGTAGAGATTATTTTCATGTTTTTTTCTTTTAAACAATATTTTTTATTTTTTATAAATTTAATTTGTGTTTAATTTGATGGACATAAATTAAGTGCAAGTGAGGTGGTAAGTATTTATATTTCAATTTTAATTTAAAAAGTTTGAGTCAATTTTATATTTAGTTTTTAAATTAATGTGAGAAATTATATTTGTGGCTTTGAATTAAGATTAAAAAACAACATATACAAAGATTGGTACAAGCCATAAAAGAACAAGCACTCAAAATCATGTAAGGTACACATTAGATACTAACTCTTGTACAAAAATACACTATAAACACTAACATACATATAATATTATTTGTTCTTAAACATCATCTAGTTTAATAGTCAAAGATAAATTGTGGTCAATAAAAATAGAATAAATATTATTCATTCACAAAGATATCTTCATTCACTTCAATTTTAAATCATGTCAGTTTTGATTTCTATGTATTCTTGACTAGGCTGATAAAGTCTCTTGTTTTTGGTGGACAAAGTCTACACTTGCTAATAGATGTTCTCGCACACACAAGAAAAAGTAGAGAAATTAGTTTACAATAAATAGAAAAATATTTATTTCATCAATATTTAAATTTTAAAAATAAAAGTTGTTATTTTCCAAGTAGCAAATGGGGTTGCAAGGTAAGTGGGCTTAACCTTGGGAAAACTCCATGATTAAGTGTGCTTGACTTGCAGTAGTACTAAGATGAGTGACCTCCTAGAAAAGCCCAATGCTCCACCTTTGTGAGCAATAGTACTGAGATGAGTTTGACTCAAAAAACTACATGGTTGAATCTTGATAACAATATCATTTAAGAAAATAGAATTTAAGTTGTGATTATTAGTTTTAATCATAACATTTTCAAATGTGATGAGTAGCTTTGGTATTTATGAAGTATTTTAAATGGTTAGAATATTTTTTGTGTTTTTAGTTAAATTATAATATAAGAATAAATTAAAAATTAAAAATTAAAATATTTTATATTATAAATTGGTTCTTTTTTGAATTAAGAATTTGAATTTGAATAATGAAAATAATAAATAAAATATATTTTAGATTTAATATTGTAACTAAAAATATGTTCTTACTATTTAAGTTATCTATGATTATTAATTAGTGATTGTATTATTTAATTATGTATTAGGCATGTCAATGGGAGTAATACAAACATCTATAAATTGTGAATGAATTAGGTATGAGATATTTTGGTTTTTTATGGTGTAATTAATGTCTTGAAAGACACTTAACTTTATAGAGGGTGATACAAACGTGTAAATCATGAGTAGAGTAGACATGAGGTTTTGGGTCATTTCAATTTATACCTTTCTCATTGTCCTACTTTCTTGTCCAACAGACCAAAATGAAATAACAAATATCTTCAAGTGAGGCAATCTCCTAGATCTTTCTTATATATCTCAATTTCACATAAAAAGATTGGTCCCATCATATCTTAGCTTTTGATGTAATGTTAATGTAATACTCTAAGGATCGTGCAATTTTTGTAATGTAGTTAATGTACAATATTGACATCATACCTACAATATCCTTGAATCTCTAATTAGGTGAGAAAAAATGCATAGTTAATTTTTCATGTAATTTCCTCTCTATTGGTCAGACCTTTTGGTCCCTAACATTGACCAATGACACTCCCTTAGTTTGGATCTTAATGATCACGACATCTAAATTTTATTTCAAACAAATCTCTACCAACTTTAATAATTCCTTATTCTAAAAAGAGCTTAAATATAACTATAAAGATACACATGACAATTATTTTCTATAAAATGGCATGCAAAACAACTCATCTTGGATGTAGTGTAGTATTAACTCTTTAATTTCTATATAGGATGTTTCCCATGTAATAAATGGTGTTCTAAATATCACGTTGAACATGCCATCTATATCTTCGTTGAGTATTTAAAATTGTGACAAACACTAAAAACCCAAGGCAATCCATTGAATGCTTCCAAAGCATTTGTGCCATTGTAATGCTTTTCTATTGTTTATCTATAAAGTATATCATTAAATTGTAAATGGATTAAAGGAAAAATCTAAACCAAATAATAATTAAGAAATAGAAATAATAATCTCCATACCAAACAATGTATACAAAATCTCCTTAATAATTTCTAAGAATTTTTTTTTACACTACATAATATGCACCTTAGTAGCAATGAATTTGATATTTATATAAGATAATTTGGAATATATATGATTTTCTCACACATGTGTAAATGACATGAGATATATTAGGACAAGTATATTTTAAGGAAATGATAAAGTATATGGAAACTAGTGCCAATAATGATGTGAATATATAAAAATGGGTGTGAATAGGATAGAGATAAATGAGATGTATAGAAATGTGTGGAGAAGAGTATATGAAAAGGGAAAAGTATTAGGAAAGGAGCCAAAATTAACACTAAGTGTAAACCACATGTTGCTATATAATTATATTAGGACATTATAGACCTCAAAATGGGCCTAAAAAATGAGAATTAACATTGGTATGAAAGTTTTGGCACTATAATAAACCTTACAAAAATTTAAACCCTATTTATATGCAATAACAAATATAAATTCCATATTTATTATATATGTGCATCTGAATAATTTAATTAAAGGATTTTTTTATTTTTTAAATTCTTAAATAAAAGAGGGGTAAAAATTTATTCAAACAAAAATACTAGAGTAGTACAAAGCAAGGGCATTACACCCCCTTGTCTATCTCCACTAAGTAGTCTAATTGTTGAGACAAATCTAGGGGTAATTGACCCCTTTCCACAATATTCCAATTTTTCAAATGATCAAAAGCCCATTTAGCCAAATAATCCACAACCCCATTCCATTCTCTAGGAATATGACAAAATGTAATAGATTCCAAGGAAGCACATAGATTAAGAATCTATTTTATAATTATAGCTAAACGCCAACTAGAATCCTCTAACTGTTGCCTCTTCAACAAATTTACCACCACCAAAGAATTAGATTCATAAATAATCTATCTCCACCCAAGAGTGCAACCATGCTCCACAACACATAAAATGGCAAGAGCCTCCATCACATTGTTAGTATACCAACCCCTATAATTAGAAAAGATAAACTCAATAGTCCCAGAACTATTTTTCCCAACACCCCCAATGCCTGCATGACCAAGATTTCCTCAAGAAGAACTGTCTATGTATAAAGATTTGTCCAATGCTATTTGTGAAGCTATTTGGTTAAGGTGCATTATTCAAGATATGGGAGAAAAGAGATAAGGAACAACACTTATTAGTATGGCAATCAAAGCTCAATTTCATTGGAAAACAACCCCAATTTATCAAACAAGATTGAAACAAGTTGAAACTTTGCAGCATATTTTAAGATAAAATATTTGATAAATAGATATTGAATTAATGTATTGTAACATGAATGAGAACATAGCTAACGTAAATGGGCATGGTGATAAGTGTAATACAAACATCTATAGAATGAAAGAAGAGACATAATTATATGTAATGTGATGCAAAAATATGTAAACTACATGAGTAAAGTAGGTGTGAGGTTTTATTTTATTTTAATTTTTTTTTTCTCATTGCCCTATTTTCTTGTCTAACACTCCAAAAGGAGATATAAAGCATCTTGAACTTGGGTAATCTACAAGTTCATATTGATTATATCAAAATTTTACACATTAAATAGTGGTCCAATTATATCTTAGCTCTAGTATTAGGGGGTTTAGATGTAGGTTCCATTGTCAAATATTATGCGATAAGTTACATTTTTTAATATTTCATTATGACTCATGGTTACACCTTGTCATATAAATTCTATTAGGCTACAATTTTTTTTCTCTAGAACTCTATCTATTATTTTTATGATCATAAAATCAATCTACATGCACATATTTGATATTTGTTAATGTATTTGATAAATTATGTAAACTACATGAAAAAAGTAGTTGTGAGGTTTTATTTTATTTAATTTATTTTTTCTTATTACCATATTTTCTTGTCCAACACTCCAAAATGAGATATAAATCATCTTGAAGGTCCAAGGTAATATACTAATTCTTGATTATATCAAAATTTTACATAGAAAATATTGGTATCATTATATCTTAGCTCTAGGGTTAGGGGACTTACATGTAGGTTTCATTGTCAAATATTATGCGATAAGTTACATTTTTTAGTAATTCATTATGACTCATGGTTACACCTTATCATATAAATTTTATTAGGCTACAAATTTTTTCTCTAGAACTCTATCTATCATTTTTAATGATCATAAAATCAATCTACATGCACATATTTGATACTTGAATTAAGTGTAATACAAAAATCTATATAGTGTAACATATTTTAGTTTTTAAATGTTGTGATTAAACTATTGGAAAAGAGGGTATGTACAGGATCATCATGGAAAAAATAGGCCCTTAAGTGGCAAAAAATTTAGAAAAATCAGATTTAGGCAACTTGACATAAAAATTTAAGTTATCTATATTATTTCAAAAATATGTAAAAATAGAATCTGTAGCAAATTGAATGTAGTTTCTAAACTACTAGGTTTTTAAAAGAAAAAAAATCTATTTGGTGAAAAATTGAAATTTCAATGCAATTGGTACTTAAATTTCAAGGAAAATAAGTAGGTGTGCCCACCACCCTAACCACAATAAAATGATAATATTTTTTATAATATTTTAGATATAAGTAGAGGACTCATGCCTCGATGTGATGCATATTTTTTGTTATTTTTTTCCAAGTAAATAATTAATTATGATTTTTTTATTACAACTTTTAAAAAATATAAAAACTTGTATCTTTGACCACCTTAACTTGGTCAAAATTTCATGAAATTCAATTTTTCTTTTTTAAATCCTATATTATGTGAAGAATAGAATGTGACAAATGTTTTGGATTCAAAAATGTGATACTGTTTAAAAGCTATAGATTTTTTTCAATCAACCTATCAATCAATACTTTAGTCATAATATGAATAGAAAATGAATAATCATCACTTATTAAATTCAAAGTAAAACATAATTTATATCAGTGGAAAGTTGAGAATCTTCTTTAAAAACCCTTTTCGTTTTATCCATTTTGAGTTAAAAAAAATTTATCAACCACATACCCATTATATTGCCACTTTTTGGCCCATCATGATCCTGCACATACCCAATACATAATTATATGTAATGTGATGCAAAAATATTTAAACTGCATGAGTAAAGTAGGTGAGGTTTTATTTTATTTCAATTTATTTTTTCTCATTACCCTATTTTCTTGTCCAACACTCCAAAATGAGATATAAAGAATCTTGAACCACAGTAATCTACTAGTTCTTGATTATATCAAAATTTTACATAGAAAATATTGGTCCCATTATATATTAACTCTAGGGTTAGGGGACTTAGATGTAGGTTTTGTTGTGAAATATTATGTGATAAGTTACATTTAAATATATCATTATGACTCTTGATTACACCTTGTCATATAAATTCTATTAGGCTACAAATTTTTTCTCTAGAACTCTATCATTTTTCTAATCATAAAATCAATCTACATCCACATATTTGATATTTTTTAATGTATTTGATGTGTGTAAAATTTTCTAGTCACATAAAATGTATTCAACCTACTTTTTTTAAATCTAACATCTATAAAACAAGTAATGTTTAAATGAATA
This sequence comes from Sequoia sempervirens, assembly GCA_007258455.2. NCBI lineage: Eukaryota > Viridiplantae > Streptophyta > Pinopsida > Cupressales > Cupressaceae > Sequoia > Sequoia sempervirens. Next base: position 80,642 of record VDFB02261716.1, on the reverse strand, counting down.
CCTTTATGATGAATTTGGTGGGACAAGATTTCTCTTTTTTGAAACCCCTAAGATTTGATGTAACAATTTCAAAAAAAGGATTGAAGACATGGCAAGAGACCATGCAATATGCTTAATCATATGTAAGTATTGATGTCATGCTAATTTAATACTTCAAATATAATGAAATTTGTATTACATAGCTAATGTGTAATGTCAAGATGTAATGCCCGCCGTGCAAACCCCAGAGAACACACACAATGCGAATAATTTTTTTTTTAAAAAATAATTAAATTAAACATGCAACAATATTAAACCATAACCACATAGCATAACACATAGCATTAATACACTTGGTTCTCTGGGGCACGCGAGGTTACATCGCAACAACAAAACAAAAATAAAAATAAAGGTTACAACAATATCATTTAAAATGATAACCAAGGATAAGGATACATCCAAAAGCCATGATGCGAGAATAATAAACATCGCATAATTACATCCATGATACATCTCTTAATAGAGTTACAACTGATCCTAACTATTACATCATTGTTATAATATTACATTACAATTTTCCTTGACATATGAATTACATTGGATTTCCCAACATGGGGATTGATACAAGAATTACAATAAATTCCCAAACATGTGGGATGATACAATTACAATGAAATCTGAAATACAAGGTGAATACTGGTACAACTCCAACTGTGGAAATGCTGAGAAGACAAGATGCTGATGGGGAACCCAACGGGTGCAGAGCACGTTCCACCCAACCATGTGAATTACAAGTAACTCACCCCCTGTGCTCAGAGGTGGCGAGGAAGTGAACCCGACCATGAATGTCAAACCGACTCAACAACAACATGATAATAAACAAGTACAACTCAAAGTATACAATGAACAACCAACAACGTTCACAAATCACATAATGAGTTAAAACTAAGAAACTCATCACAATAACATGAAGTACTACCAATTAACAATCATGAACCACATTCACAAGAACTCAAAAAGCATCATAAGGAGATAACATCCAGAAGAACCGAACCAACATCCAAAATACATTTCCAAATAAATCAGAACCAATAAAAAGAATAGGATTCCATAATAACTCTAAATCAACCATTCAATACACCATTCCATAGGCAACAAGAACAAGTCAGATGGGTGTCAAGCGGGGAGGGTCATCGCATAGATCTCATGGGATCCCCTGGCTCTTCCTCCAACTGAGGCGCCGACACCCACCTATGGATTCCCTAGCCCTAAAATCAGAAACAACATAAATATAACAATATCCAGAGATAACTACAAACAAAGCACAAGAGTGTCAAGTGGAGAGGGTCATCACATAGCTCTCATGGGATCCCCTGGCACTTCCTCCTACTGAGGCGCCGACACCCATCTATGGATTCCCTAACCCTCGAAATAACATAAATATTAACATATCCAGAGGTGACAAGAAACAAGAACAAGGATGTCTAGTGGAGAGTGTCATCGCATAGCTCTCATGGGATCCCCTGGCACTTCCTCCAACTGAGGTGCCAACACCCATCATGGATCACCTGGCCCTTCCTCCTAACTGAGGCACCGACACCATAGGGTAGCTAATGCAGAGCTGATAGTCTCTCATGAGGACGAGACTACGACTTTGCCGACCACAGCCTACTCAGTCTATCACTAGTCTACGGTAGCCCTAATGCATAGACGAGGAATCCAGTTTTAATTATCTTGTATGTTTTACTACCCATCCCCCTAAGTTCTATTTTTAGGTTATCACTTGTTTAACTACTCTTACGTGGGTTCCCCTGGCACTTCCTCCATCCGAGGCGTCGGCGCCCACGAAGAGCCACTCTCCCTATGACCCCTAACATAAAAAAAAACTAGGCAAGGGTTGAACCAAAGCATAAAAAGCATAGAACCACAACAAGAACACGCGAGGCATTAACCCTCTCACAATAATTCATAACCAAAAGTGTTACAAACTGTTCAACCCTTCCTAACAAAACCATTAAGTATCAATTTCCAAAAGTATAATCAAGATGAAGGGAACATTACAATTTAGCAAACCTCTGGAATAAGGGTTTTCGATAAATAACAACTGAATACACAAATACACAAGGTTCCCACACCGCTACCAAAATAAAGGAAAGCTATAATCAAGGCGCACAAGAAAGACTGACAATCCATAGGGTTTTCACAAATTATCAACAACATAATCCACATTTCATCAAGACAACAATCCACTTTCATCAATTACTCGCATTCAATTTCCACGACCAACTTTACCATAAATATTTCATAATAAAATAATTTTACCCTATTATTTAATTTTATTCCAAATAATTCATACAACCTAATATTCCTTTCAAAATAAAATAAATAATTAGCCATATAAAATATTTCATACCAATTAACATATATAAATAAAATTATTTATAACAAATTAAATTTTAAAAATTACTTAATATTTTAATTCTAAAGAACATTTACATTTCTTTAATATTAAAATAAATAATTAAAATAACTTTCTTTTCTTATTTATTTATTATTATTATTTTTTTTAAATAATATTAAATAAAACAAATATATATAAATATATATATAAACATATATATAGATATTTATATATATATATAATTTTAAATTATAAATTAAAAATAAATTTAAAACATATAACACCGGCCAGCACGCCGGCGAACTGTACACAGCAGTCCGATGGCTGCTGTACGCAGCAGTGGCTACTGCGCACAGCAGTCCATCCAGACTGTTGTGTCAGCCCCTGCGTGGGTTATGGGGGTGGGTACGGCCCAGCCGACCCCCCCCCAAAATCCCATACTTTTTGTTTTTATTTTTATTTTTTATTTTTCAAATGGTTATCAATCACAATTTTGATTTCCAATATTATTTTATCTTTATTTTTATTTTTTTAAAAGACACAATTTTATTTTTTATATATATTTATATTTTTTTATAGGCATGGAAAACGACACAGAGTTCATTCGCCTGGTACAAATCACGGATTCCGAAAATTACAATGTACAGAAATGTTTTTTTTTTTAACACCAAACAAAACGATTTAGATAAATATATAAACTATATATATATATATAAAAGAAATATGTATATATATATTTGATATATATATATATATAAAAGAAAAAATACAAATATAAAAAAATAGTGATTTAAACACAGGGAACATAATTTTCTGTGTAACAACAGAATCACCATAATTTAAATAGTTATTATTAATTCTTAAAATAATATTTTAATTTTATTAAAACAACAAAGATCGTTCTTTTTCACAGAGGTTGCATATATCCAAACAGGAATTGAAGAGTTTCCTTTCAGTTTGTTTGCAAACATTATTTCAAATTTCAATATGGGTTTTCTCTTCACGAAGGCCTATTTGTTTATTTATTTTCTAATCTTAAGAAAAACACTTAAATCTAAATCATAGACAAATTCTTTTGTTTATTTGCAACACAAATTCATTCAAATCATAGTTTTTTGTTTATTTTGCAGATTCAGAGAATCAAAGATAGGGACAGGAACCTGGAGTCCTGCACTTCTTTGAAGATCTGATGAAGCCCGTTTGACTCTGATGACTTCGAAGAGCTCCCTGTACGTGCTTCCGAGTCCTCTACAAAATTTTGCCCTCGAACTCGAATCCAACTCTTTATTCAGAAAAACTCTCCAAAGCAACCAGTAACAGATTGAAGACCAATTTCCTTCCTAGAACTCTCCTCAAATAATAGCAAAAGATTCAAAAATAATCTCTTCAGATTCAAAAGTTCCTAAACACTAACTTGAGCAATTTCCAATATCCCCTGAGCTTCTGTGTGTGTGTAAAACTCCCAAAATTATTTTTTTTTCCTCAAAAAGTAATGTCCCCCCTCTTCAAAAACTCTCCCCATCAAAATTAAAAGAAAATCCTTCTTTCAAAGCAAGCTTTTTGCTCAGATCCCATTCTTATTTGCCCTCACCATCTTTTTATTCTTTTTATTTGTTTTATTGCTTTAATTTCTATTTTTGCAACTTTACTTGCACATCACATTACTTATTTAATTTAAATAAATTATTCTCATAATTATCCACCACTAGATAATTGATTAAAAATAACTAAGTCACATTTAATATTTAATTATCATTTAATTGAAACACATGATTTTATAAAAATTAAATAAAAAATTTAAATATTTTCATACAAATAAATCAACATTAAAAAACACAATTATTATCCACATTTAATTAACTAATTCACAACTTATAAAATATCAACATCAATCAAATAATCATAACTTATAAAATACCACATTAATCAAAAGACGACAAAATACAAAACACAAACCACAAAGATGACAATTACAGAAATGCACAATACCAAATCAACGAGACGACCTGACATCATAGAACGGGAGGACTTCATCGTCACCTCTGTTTCAACATTTAACCGTTGGGTTATTGGTGCTTGCCCTATCCTGCCGAAGCAGGTGGAATCGAGACTTATACCTGCAAATCCTGCATACAAACGAAGTTGTGTACATGTGCATACATATATATATATATATAATCATCAAAGCATTAAATCGAAGTACTGCATTGTGAGAAGGAATCGCAACATAGCAGGGCACTCGCGAATGAGTGATGCCATATTGTCCTTCATCACACCTATTCTAACAATTATAATCTATCTGATAAAATAACATTTCTAAACTATCAATTCATCTCATGACATAATTCATTAAATCATTGCATCATAATATAATTCTGAAAATCAACTAACATAACTAACCATAATGTCCTATACAATAATCATGTCTACTAATGGAATAACAGCATCATCAAATGTCTAACTAACCAAATCACACAATAACAGCACCATCATAGTCACCATTAGCAAACAAACGCATAGCAAAGCAATAACTCCAACTAGCAAGAGGAGGGGTACTACATCCTCCCCCCCATAAAATTGGCTTACTCCTGGAAGCCGGTAAACAAAAGGGAATAAGATTCCCAAATATAAGAGGCATTCTCACACCCAAGACAGTGAACTAATCACCATTAGAAACTAGAATCAAGCTCACACAAAGAGTAACAAATAATAATACAAGTATTAGTAACATGGGGGTATTACACAAGATCCAACCTGCAATTCTTTCATTTTTAGAAAAATATGCATCATTAATTTTATTTCCAATTCTAACTCTATTGGCTAGACAATTTGGTTCTTGACATTGACCAATGAAACTCCCTCTATTTGGAGCCTAATTATCATTATGTATATAATTTAATCTTGTAAGTGAGCTAAGATAGTGGAACAACCACTAATCTTGAGAGGATTATACAAAAGAAATCAAATATGAATAATTATTGAAACTTAAAAAAAAACAAACATAAATAAAATTCATACCACAACACACAAATTTATGTGGGGAAACTTCATACCTTCTTGCAATTTTTTAAAAATTAAGACAACATTGAGCTCATTTTATTTATTAAGTATTCCCAAACTAAGGAAAACTAAATACTTTTCCATTACTACATTTTTCCCACACTCTAGTGAGAGTATGACCCCATGTCAAACTCACACTAAAGTAGACATTCAAGACACTTATGTATGCAACAATGACAAATATACACAATCATACAACATCAAAGACCAAGAAGAATCAAGCCTAAATTTTCCAATGCAATGTGGAACACATATAAGCCATCGGTTTTTTGTTTTTTCATGTGCTCACTCTGGGGTAGTGGAATCTTAGGTCATCCACTAGATGAGTATCCCAAAAGGGTGGAAAATGAGAGAATCATATTAGGCTCCCATACCATGATATCAAAGATATTCTCAAAAAAAATTCAATAAGGCACCACAATGCTAGGCAAGGCTCCATAGGCAAGCAAGGTGTGTTATGCTAGGTGGCCTTGAATTAGGGTTTTGAGCTCCATAGGGCTTAACAAGTTGCATTATGCCAAATACCTAGGAATAAGGGGAAGGCTCCATAGGCAAGCAAGGTGTGTTATGCATGGTGGCCTTTATTAGGGTTTGAGCTTTACAAGGTTAGCAATATGTTTTATGCCAAACACTTGTGAACAATATACATATATATAGGTTTTCTTTCAAGGGGATCTTGGTTCATTTGTGTAAGGTCTTCTTAGGGATCATCATGCCTAATGTCTCCAAGAGACGACAATTCAAGAGTAAAAGTTTCACAACTTAGGGAATGCAGTGTGTTGCATCATCACTAAGAGGAAAGTCCTATGCTAAGAGATATCACACTCTTGGAGGACATCAAACCCAATCTCACCACCAAAAAAAGGACGCATCACAAGAAATATAAAATGATACCTTTAAACATGCAAAATGTCAAAAGATATTATTGATGTATTCCCCCACTTTAAAGTGATTTCCAACACCATTGTTGTGAGAAATTTCTTTAAAGTAGCCAATGTTTACTCCTAAGGCATGAGAGATTCCTCAGAAAGCCCTATGCTGAGTCATATATTTTCAAAATAAAACTACGTTATGAAAATTGAGGGAGGGGGTTGCCCCCAAAAATACATAAGGGATCTATGGATTTGAGGTCAGTATATTTTTTCTACTTGATGTTGTTTAGAGCTTGAAAATTTCATCATTCCCTAAATACTCATAGAATTGGAAGAATGATACATAGAGATCCAAAACACAAAAAAATCCTTTTGGGTCAACATGGAAGAGACCTAAATTTCTCAATGCCTTGTGTCATCCCCAAAAGGAAAACACAAGACAAATGAGAAAGGATAAAATGTTACGACATAGAGAAGAATGTAGGTACATATAGAGAAATGCACAAAAAGAGATAGAGATACATCCAATGAAACAACATGGGGGATCACATTACACACATGCAATCACATAAAGAACATGAAAAATAAAATAAAGAAATATACTAGAAGGAACATGCAAGTCAACCTATAGCAGGTCATTTGCATCCCAATCTTGATTGGTAAATACAAAAGGTGGACAACTAGCCAAAGGGACAACATCAAGTGATGAACTAGGAAACATACCAAGTTAAACACTCTTCTTAGGAGAATTGTATTTTAAGCTCATGGAATAGGAAAATAATGAATTCAACTCATTATGCACTAGTTCACCAATCTTTGCAATATCAATGTCATCATCTAGATTAATCACAATAAGAGGTCAAATGATATTGTCCCTAGAATGTTCTTTTTTACTTTGTGGTGAGGGTATACAATCATCATGCATTGCTCTAGGAAAGTTGGGATTTTAATTTTTTCGTGTTGTTCTTTTCTTCTTTAATTTGTAACATTTGAGAAATAACACATCTATGCCTACGCTCTCTAGCATTTTGATTTCGTTTCAATCTATTATCAATTTGGGTTTGTGTAGGGGCAGGTTTATCAACCATAGGTTTCTTTTCTTCCCTTAGGTGAGGAATGGAAGGAACCATAAGAGGTTGTTCAACCACTTTCTCTTTAGCTTTGTAAACTTGTCTGACTTTAGGAGGCACAACGAGACAATTTTGATTTTCGTGTGGTCTCTTATATGAAATGGTAGGAGGATTTTTCGTAGGTTGCTCTTGGATATTTAGAAGGGATTTTTGTTGAATCATTTGTTCATCAAGGATAGGTGGCTCAATCATGGGTTGAGGCATGTTTCTAAGGGATAATTCTACTATGTGCTTTGCTTTAAACTTTTGATATGATTTAAAAAAGTAGTCCTCACAAGGTCTAATAGGTTCAATAGGCTTGGGCCAAAAGAAATCTAATGAAAAGTTTCCTTAGGAAGATGCAAGATTAAAGCCACTATGATGCATAGTAAAGATTTCATTTCCAAAGGGAAAATTTAAACATTTATGCACAAACAAAAGGAAAAAATTCATGGAGTGAAGCCATAGATAGCCTAACTTTACATGAAATTGGTTTGATGACAGAATGATGGTGAATGAGACATTTAATGTTTTTGGTCCAACTTTTAAAGGGAGATTTATTAATCCCATCATATGACAAGAAAAAAAATTATGCATTTTGATCCATGCTTTGGGTCAGTCATATGTATCTTGATAGAGTTCATGCATAAATAGGAATTCTTTAGTGGTCATGTTCTCCACACAGATGGGGTCAATTAATATCCTATTAGTAGGCTTGTCATTGACTCTTCTAGCTATGTAAAGAGGAACATCAAGTGCATGCTTGATCTTCTGAGAAAGTAATATCAAGAGGCATTTTGGTTGAGCCCTTATGAGGTCTAGCTTCAATAAATGCCACTACTTCAACTTCTTCATCCATGCATTTTCATACTTTATTTTTTCATCATCCATGTCAACATTCATCACATCATTCTTTGTTTCACTAGCTTTGACAAATGAAATGGGATTCGTAAAGATTTATAAATTTTGGTTAAGAGGAGCTACAAACTTATTACCTTGATCATTCACACCTCCAATCAGAAGATGATGACAATCAATGAGGTCTTGTACAATATGTTTAAGATGCTTACAATATTTTGTATCATGTCCATTTTTTTGGTGATAATACGACAATAATCTAATTTGGTTTATAGCCTAAAAGTAATGATTTGTTAGGATCAGGAGCTCTAACAAGAGGTAAGGAAAGCATATTCTTTTCCATGAGCTATAGTATGATATTATGAAGGGTATCAGGTAGAGGAGTAAATTTTCTATTCCTATCCACAAAGGAATATATGAATTTTTTGTCTTTATAGAAGCCACTTGGTTATCAACTTGTTGATTTGGTTGAGGGGAATTAAGTTGTAAAAATCCCCTATTTTGTTTCTTGAAAGGTTGGTAACTATTTTGAGATGCAGATTTAGACTTTTCAGGACAACTATCAAGATTTTTTACATCATGACTATAAGCCAAATTTTGATAATCATGAAGGGTTGTACATAATTATGTGGAGGATGGGAATTTCAACATCTCAAGTTTGGTTTGAATTTTTCTTTGTAAATTGGCAATACAAATTCATTTTAAGGTTGGTATTGGGAATCTTAATTTTATTTGTGAATAAATCATTTGGTATCTCACTATGAAATTAGTTACTTTCTCATCATTCTTTTGCTTACATGTCATTAAATCAACTAGGGTCATCTTGGGACCCATGTGAATGTGGAATTGGTTGTAAAAGGCATCAACAAGCTCATTGAATAAACCAATTGAAGTATTTGGTAAGGAGGAAAACCACTCTAAAGTAGTGTCCTTCAATGACCTAGGAAATAGTTTAGCCAAGAGCTTATCTTCAAAGATGAAATCACTACATAGGGTTGTGTAAGTAGAAACATGGCTAATAGGATATCCTTTATGACCATATTTCTCAAATCTAGGTCTAACCTATATACCTTGTGGAATTTGTATTCTCAATATCTTTAGGGATAATAGGTCGGTTTTGATGTATTGTGAAGGTTGACCATTTTTTTTTATTGAGTTAGGGTTGTGAATTTTTGTTGAAGGGATGACATGGTTTGCAAAAGTGTGTTAAGGATGGCATCATTTTTGTTATTGTAAGATGGAGGGGAGTAAGGTAGAGTGGTGCATGTATGTGGAGGGAAAGTGAATTGTAAATTTGTGAAGGAGAATGGTTGAGGAGATATGGTATGTGAATGCACAAATCTAGAAGGATTCCCTATGGAAATATCTAAGGAAGTGTTGGCATTGCTAGTAGGTTGAATGGTTGCGATAACTTGAGTACTAGTGTATGTAAGAATGGAAATGGGAATTGCAGAAGGAGGAATTGAAGTTCCACCTTGGCTTTGAGTATACCCCAAAGCTTGAGTATAACTAGTGATGGTAGGGATGGTGTTAACATCATGCACATTGGTTGTAGGAAGGGAAGTCATGGGAAATGAGGTATGCATACTATGATCCATAGGGGGTTAATTATTAACACTATTAGAAAGCGAGTTAGAAAACACAATATCTAGGGTGAATGGTGTATTGTGGGATGACATGAGTCTCAAATTATGTCTCACAATAGTATTGCTAATAGAACACCAAGTTGTAAAGATCATACAAGTTTCAAAAACTTAGTGTACAAACCCAAAATGGAAAGAGGCTTAAAATGCAATTTTCAAATTCCAAAAAAGGGTAAACCCATGAAAGTGGCTTACAATTCCAGTGAGGAAGGAAAAGTTACAAAAAATGACCCCATGTAAAAAAAATTGGTTTTTGGGGGTTTGAATGAACTTTTGGTTCGAGCGAACCCATTTAATGATGGGGCCCACCATTCCCGACAAAAAGAAAAAAGTGAAGGCTTGTGGAAAGGGGATTCGTTCAAAACCTAGTTTGAGTGAACATCTGGGGGTTTGAGTGAATCCCCCTAGTTTGCTCGAACCCCCCTTTTCCCCCCTTCTCCCCCTCAGGCACCAAAAAAGTCCATAATTTTGTGCTTTGAAGCTTGGGTTGAGGATGAAAATGAAGGAGATTTCACAGACCCAAATGGATGATGGTAGTCCTTGGAATGAGCTATCCAATGAATAAAATTTTAATATGTTTTACTTTTAATATGTATTTTTTTTTAGTTTGATTGAACATAGATTTTTCAACAAAAATCAAGCTCTTTGTTCAACACATGTGGAAAAATAGCAGATTATCATTTTTTTTTTGAAAAATATGAGTGCACCAGATATTGAAGTCCTTGATCCAACAAAAAAAATAAAATTCGATACATACAAAAAGGTTATGAGTTATAGGATCTGCCTATGTCTGAATTGTAATTGGTTTGAATTTGAAACTTGATTAAGGAAAACATATTCAATAAAACACTATGAAACCAATTGGAAGCACTAGATATCATAGTTACAAATCTAAACTTGAAAAAATAGAATTTTATCCTTCATAGAAAAAAGTTATGCGTTATATGGTGAGGGTCACTCCTTAAAAATGTTGTTTACTAAAAAAAATAGTTTTTGAAGGAGATGGAAAAATAAGTGAAATCTAATTCCAAAAATTTTGAAAAAAATATATTTAGAATCTACAAAAAAAATGACACAAATCACTAATTTGCATCATCTTCAAATTCCTCACGGTTTAGCCACTATAGGTCCCTAAAAGTGAAGATTTAGTTAGAAAAAAATATTTCAATGTCTAGTTTGGCCAAAAATTGTAAACCAGTATTGTGGGATCACCCACAAGGTAATTTGCTCATTACACTATGCAAAAATATAAAAAATGAAGTCTTGTAAATGCAAATTTGAAATCACACAATGCACTAAATGAACCAAATTAAGCTAGAAATGATGAAATTAATGAAATAGAAACTAATGAAAATGTAATAGAAATATGAAAGCAACAAACATAAGCATAGAAATGAAGATTTTAATTTGTAGAAATGCAGATTATGGCTTGATCAGGGACTCATTCTCCCTATAGCGAATGGGTCCTAGATGAGGTTTTTGAAACTAATTTTTATAAATTTTCAAGTGTTTTCCAATGGTTTTTGAATTCAAGTTTGTAAAAAGATTCAATTTCAATTTTCTATAAATGTAATGTGAAATGCAAATGAAAATTATGATGAAATGATAACCTAAAAGTCTTAGTTTGATATGCAATTTCGTTTCAATTTTCAAATGAAATTTTAAATGATATACAATATGACTAATTTTTTGTGTTTTCCAGATTTAAAGGATGCAAACAATGCAATTCTAAAACCCTAGATGCAATGCAAAGTTGAATGAAAACTAAACACCCTAAATGAGACCTAATTCAATGCAAATGAATGTAAATGAATTCAAGGTGTAAATCCAGGATGAAATCAACTCCAAAATCCAAAAACTACAATGCTCAAAAGGTTAGGTTCACCAAAATGAAATAAAGGAAAATAGAGGTTGCACCTAAAATCGAACTTAAGGATGAACCTAATTTCTTTTCTATTTCATTCAATATGAGGGTTATAATGTGTAAATGAGTATCAAAAATTGAACATAACTGATATAACAGTCAAAAGACAAATTTTAAGAGGGTGAAATGTTGTGTACCTATTACAAAAAAAAATTGGGCCTCACTGAGAACTCATTTGCCCTATGACAAATGGGTCTTGGCTAGGGCTCTGGAATTTTTTTTCTAGGTTTTTTTCTTCAATGCTTGCACTCCCAAATTCTAGTCGAGCACTATTAGAAAGTCAGAAATAAATCCCATTGCTCAATTTTTGTGATTTGAGAACTTTCTTAGCAAATTTGACAACTTTTGTGGTGCAGGGCACCATGTGAATTTTATGCTCCATGAAGCCAAGTTGTAATTTTTGAATCTTCATCATATTATGATTGTAAAGAGGTGATTCTTGGACCATTGTAAATGGATTTAATTCATTACTAGATTTCTAGGTGGTCTATGAAGTCAAATTGCCAAAATTTTCATTTTGTTGCAAAAATGCAAAAAAACTGGAATGTGAAGAGTCATTTTATAAAGGAAAGGTTGTTGGTTGGTTGTAACTAAAGGGGTAGTTAGGAAACTATTGTGGCATCTTTAAAAGAGCCTTGTGAAGGCAAGGAAAAGAGAGATCAATTGTGGGTAAAAGCACAAAGTTATGTCACACTTTATAAAGTAAATGGCCAACATTGATCCAACTTTTAAACTTGAATCACTAAAAAGTGGCATATATATTTTAAATTTTGAAATGATGTAAACTAGTATAATATGCATTTGTTAGTATATTTTATGTTTGTATTTAAAAAAAAAAATTAAAAAGATATTTTAGACTAGTTTTTAATAAATTAACACTATAATTTATTTGTTGATAAAATGTTGAAAAATGAAGTTGCATGAGACGCCAAACTTTTTATAGTAATTTTTTTTTTCTTTCAATTTTTTTGTGTATTTATAACTTGAAACTTTAGTGCATGGATTTTTTTCAATTTTGATGAATATATATATTTTTTAAATATTAAAATGTGCATGAATCAAAAAATAGTTGTTTCCATTAGACATCGACTTTCATATTAAATATTTATCTAAAATGGAAAAAAAATTATACCATCTTGAAATAGATTCTTTTATCTAGTGCATCATATTTTTTTTCAATTTTTTTTAATAAGTTTTAGTATTTTTCCTTGGCATGGTAATCAACCTAATATTTTGTGTTGATAACCTACTTTTAGTAAAAATAAAATAAAATGTAAATAATAATTAAACTATTAAAATAAATATATTTTTGAAAACTACATTTATGGATCTGCAAAAAGGTATTTTTATATTTAAAAAAATATATTATTTACATTAGTAGGAGTTATTGAAACTTCAAGTTTTTCAAATATTTTTTTTTTTTTGGTAAATTGGACCCAAAGTGGTGCTCCATATATTTTTAGCCAACAATTTTAGTTGACAAAGTTGTGGAAGTATCTAACTTAGCTAGAATGAATCTTACTAGATCATATGTTTGAAAAAAAGATTTTTTTAGTTGAAAATACTTAAATTCAGTTGTGTTGATAAGTTGGTTGAAAGTGTGACACAACTTTGTGCTTTTACCATTATATTGTGAAGAAATTTTGAATAAAACCCCTGTTTTCTGCAAATTTAAGGTTTTCTTCTTGTTCTCAGGCATGGTACTACTTTGTACAGTATTTTCAGGCTTTCTTTTTGATTGGGTTTGGTAAAGCTTTGAGTTCACTTTCAAATATATCTAGTTTGAGAAAATTTTGTTGAGTTTCAAGTTTTTTAGAGCCACTTTTTTTAGGGCAGTTTGGAAACCCTCATTTTAAGGGTTTGAGAGTCAAATAATAGCACAAACAACCATTCCATGGATGAAAGATTTTGTAAATAGATGAATGGTTTTGTTTAGGTTGTTCTTCAATGTGATTGTGTGTGCAGGTGTAGGGGAAGTCATGGTGTGTTAGTTTTGTTTCTGCCCCAGTTAGAAATTCATAAGTTTTTGCTTAAATTTGATGGCTAAGAATGAGAGTTTCATGAAAAAACATTGGTAAAGGAATTGATATGGTTTAGATAGCATGTGCAAGCCTATTATGAGATGTTTGAAGCATTGGAAAAGTGATTAGAGGTTTGGAATGCATATTTTTCAATAAACCCTCATTGTTTGAGCATAGTTAAGCCTAGAACAAGGGTTTGAGTGTTGTTGCATTAGGAAAGGTTTAAGTGACAAAAATATTGTTGATTCATTAGTTTTATAGCGTGGTAAAGGTCTGCCCATAGGTTTTTTGGGATGAGAAGTGAATTAGTTGATACATTCTTTTGAAAATAGGGCTATTTGGAGCTTGTTGTTGTGGGATAGTCAGACTTAAGAGGATACTTTTCAAAACAAGCCTACTTGATTTCTTGATATGTTTTAAGGGGCCTTAATGGGTCCTTGAAATTTCTTTTAATTTTTGGAGATTTAATTTGGTTTGCAAATTGTGCCTATTTTTGTCTTTTGGAATACTACTAGCCAATGAGCCTATTGTGAGTGATTTTTGGGGAAATGAAAGATCAATGTTTTGAAGACCTTCCTTGGCCTGAGTAAATTTTTTTTATGATGTTCAAGATGTTTTGAAGGTTCAGTAAGAGTTTTTGCACCCTGATTGTAATTTTGGGAGTTTAGTAGTTTGGAGAACCAAGTGTTTTATGAAGGGAATGGTGAGTCAAACATGGATGAATCAGAAGAATTGTTTGATTTTGTTTAAATTGTGATGTTTTGAAGGATTAGCTCTCCATACTTTGCATCATTTTTCAAATTTTCTCTCCAAATGATCTTCAACCTAAAACTTACAATCACACATCAAACCTAAGAGAAAAATGTTGTTTGTTAGGGAATAGGGGTTTGGCTTGGTCAAACCCCATTTTGGTAGTCCCCATTTTGGTAATTAAACCTTGAAATGAAATAATGCATAACTTATGATGAATGAAAAAATGCAATGTCACAACTCACCACACCTTAGTTGAAACCTTGGATAACAAATTTGCAACTTAGCATGAAGTGGCCTCAATGAATGTAGATCTTAATCATGAAACTTGATGTGAGATAGTTCCTTTAAAATTCTTGAATTGATAGTGAAATGCTACATTGACACATTAGCTCAACAACATGCATGATGCATTATGCCTTTGACATGATGAAATGAATCTTGATTGTTGTAAGAATATTCTACAAAATTTCCTTTGAATGCCTTAGAAATGCTCTTGAATTCTCTATCAATGTTATTGTGAAAGTACTCTTATAATAGATTTAATTTGCTAGGATTGCTTGAAAGTCTTAGGATGAAACATAGTAAAATGACCTCTTATTTATACATATCTTATCATTAATTCCTGAAATTCAAATATTAGAAGCCGACATCAAATCTAGGATTTTAAATCATTAAAATACCACCAAAAACATATTCCAAGGGGGGTTATAGGTCTAAGTGAGGACCCATTCACCATGTGGAAAATAGGTCCTAGCTCACTTAACTAAGACACACTTTCGACAATATGAAAGATCATGTGAAAATAGGGTCCTAGGACGTAGTGAGGACCCATTTTCTAGGTGGCGAATGGGTCCTAGGTCACTAACCTAGGACACACATCTTCAAAAATTAAGTGTTGTGTTATGTAATTTATGAATGTCGAGTTTTATCCCCCATAATTTTTGTTTAATTAGGCTTGGATTTGAATTAAAGGGGCCAATTAAGGAAATTAAACCTTAATTAATTAATAAAACCCTAGATTAGTGTGAAAGTGTAAAGGTACAATTTACAACACCCTAAATAAGGAACAATTAAATCCATTTAGTTAAAAAGTGACTCAAACTTAATATGAATGTCTAAAACACATTACAAACTAAATCAAGGCAACATTAAGCTCATTTTATTTATTAATTATTCCCAAACTAAGGAAAAGGGGATACTTTTTTTGTTACTATAGAAATAGTAAGTAGAAGTGCAACATTTTCTCAAGATGTTTTGATAATATGAAAATTAAATTTAAATATTAATTTACTATAAAGGTCGTATATCTAAAATTCATATATTTATATAATTTGAATGGGTTATTTACAAAAAAATAATATTTTTATGTAGCCTAAGAAAATATGCACTACTAGTGTAGCTATGGATCACATTCATTGTTTCATTTTAAGAAAATTATTTTACTTAAAAAATGGTGTTGGATAAATTTTAATGGATTGTACTGGTAATTTAAGTATATAAAGATATCAAATTATCATCTCATAAAACATGATATTAGAAACAATTTAAAAAGTGGTATTAGACACAAAGTGTTAGTATCCCTTTTCACTATTGCACTTGTTTTCTCTTGCACCCTACTTAGCCATGGTCATGTTGCCATCAAATTTAGATATAACATTAAATTCTTTGCTCATGTAGAGTAAACCATAAAATAAAAACATGTAAAGCATTGATTTGCAACAACAAAGAGATGAATATGTTATTAAATATGTAATGCCTAAAATTTGACACTAAAAATACAATTAAGGAAAAACAAAAATTTCAAATTTCAATTGTAAACACTAGCATAATTCCCAAAGACAACTTCCTATACACGCACTTCATGAAAGCATAACAAACATTTGATTGGAATAAATTATAAGGACTCACCCATCTACATAGTTGTTAAGGAAAACATGGTTAAGTTTCAAATGGAGATATGGAATCCACATCACCAAAGTAGGCTTGATTAGTTCTACTAACACATTGATAATCACAAACTTAATTCAAGTCACAAGATATGCAAATACAATATATATATCAATATTAATAGTGACTGAACAAACCTAGGGGCCAGACCTAATTCCTCGGGGGCTCGTTTTTGACGGCCTTGCCTACGTATATAATTCATAGAGGAACCATAGTTCGACGATTAAACTTCAACCATCTCCCACATGGTTGGATAACAAAGGAACATAATCACTAGGTCCAAAAAGAGGGCTTAACATCAACATCAAACACAAACCACTAATACCTCTCCACCAGTAATAATAGGTAAAAAGTGTTCATGGTCAAGGATTGAGACTAGACCCACACATAGGAGTTCTAAAGATTTTTATTAAACAAATTTTCTCCAACTCATATTACCATCTAGCTTTAACTGATAAATGGTTTCACAATACTTTGGTTAACCATAAAGCCATTAATACAAGTAACTCTATCGTTTTATTCAAACATAATGAAATTAGAAGAACTAGCTAGCAACAAGGGTTGGTCCCAATGATACATTTTGATCTTACACATCTAGAGATTATAAGAGTAAAAATATTCATATGTCTATTCCATCAACATCAATTAACTTCTAGTAGGCATCAAATCATTGCCATAATATACCGATTAATAATCAAGTAATATTTGAACAAAAAAATTAAGCTTAGAACTTAATAATCCAACATTGTAAAATCACACAATACTAATTTAATTATTAATCTATGAAAATATACTCAAGGATCATTCAAAATGATAATGAAAATATGATAATGATATTTGGATTATACATTAGAACCAATATAAAGATAATCAAAACAAATGATCTATTTTCCAAGGAATTGAAAACCAAAAACTCTAATGATGCAAGTTAATGATATTTACAACATTAATCGTCTTCCTTGAGCCAATTCTTATGGTCAAGAATGCTAAACTTAAGAACAATTAAATTCAAGGAAAAATTAAGATTCTAAGTGTAAAAAGCTACTTCTTAATTCATTATTAACAAATATAGGATAAGGGTCAATTCTCTTTTCTTTCTTCTTTTTTTTTGTCGCATATTTTATTTATCAAATTTTCTATATGCTGATTTGCAGCCAAACTAGTCAGTCTTAAAATAGTCATAACTTTTATGTTACTTATCCAAATATTAAAATTCAAAATGGTTTGGAAAGGTTAAGGAGAGTAAAATAAAACCCACAAAGCATTTAATAAGGTTCTAAGAAATGTGAGAGCAGTTTTATCTGCAACACACATCACTATTCTCTACCTAGAACGGTCGCCCCTCCCTTGGAAGAGAAAAATTGTCAATTCTGATTTGTACTATAAATAATTAATATTGATTAAGTCATAATACTCTATTCTATTGAACAATTCAATTCACAAATTAAACATCTTAAAATAAATTTGTTATACTTATTAGCTGAAGCAAACAACATTAATTTTATTATCCAATGCTATTATAATATTATATCAATCATAATCAATGACAATAGTGATTATTTTTACTCATCAATGCACACAAGTAAGTCTATATATATAGAAAAACTCCCTTCTTCCATTTATACCTTGAACATACCAAAATATTATCATTGCCTTTATAATCAATTTCATAATTTTGTAACCTAACATGCTACCAAAATAATTATATTATAAATGAGTTAAATTAAGCTAGATACTAACTGATTTGAGAATTCCTAAATCAAAACCTATAAAAATTATTTTGATGGGGTATGTTAACAACAAAGCACCCCCTGATGTTGCTGCATTTACAATTCTCCACCTTTTAATGTCTGCCTTAGTTGCAGCAAACATTGGCCTCATTATCTTTGAGTTTCTTTGAGAGGGATCCATTTAAAGTAATTAAGGAACTCACAATGGCTAAATTTCTCATATGGTGGATCTCAGCATGCCTTTTTCTCTTACTAATGCTACGGAAATTTTAAAACTGATAAACTCAAAATACTTATAAATTTAGATTAACCAACTGCTGCTGTCTTTTTCTATAAGTTAAAATAAGCAGTACTGATGTTTGCAGCTGAGCTAATAAAATTTCATTTTGCCATTTCTTGAAGATGGTGTTTATGGTTTATATTTGTGTATTGACACCAGACCTTGAATTTAAATGCCTATCAAATAAAAAGAATTATGGCTGATAAGAAGAATTTACTATCACTCTATCTGTTGATCAGATTTTTGAACTGTTCTTCAAAATTGAATTTCTAACTATTATGAAGTTATACACTTTTTATATGCATTACTGGTGTTAATATCGGCACTTTATTAAAATAAAATTAATAAATCAAAACTACCGTTTATACTGCAATACTGAAATTTGTATGTCACAAGTATTCTCTGAAATCCACAGCTAAAAATAATAATATTTATTTTTATTTTTTTATTTTTTTTAAAAAAAGAAGAAAATCATCAAGATCAATCACATTATCTAGAAACTGCACCCAAAATTTAGCTGAAGTTACAAGCTCTATTGAGAGTGGTAATATAAAGAAGAATGGCCAAAAAGGGAATGCTTTCTAGGTTCATTCTATGACATGGTTTGACTGTAACAAGAAACATCCAGAGTTATAGCTCGATCTGCTACCCCATTCCATTCATAAATGATAAATGCTTCTTATAGGCTGAACCCCAAACTAGTTGGAAATACACAACGCTAGAAAACTCTATAAAAATAATAATTACCATCCATAAACTAGAAAGAAAGTAGTAAGAATAAAGGAAGAGAAAAATGATTGAGCAGAAGTTGAAGGCTTAAAAGCCTACCTGGAGGGTTTTAAACTATTATGAAGCTCTTTGTTGCCTGCGATGCCCTATTCCTTCCTCATACATGAAACTAATAGAGGAGGAGGAAGTTGCTTTCATCCCCTATTTTTTTATATGGTTGAATGCAAAGATATTGTTGAGATGGGATGCTATCATCCTTTGCAAATGTTGTCCCTCTAAATAGATTCTCCACTGCTAAAATCCTTCAGCAGTATTTTGTTGTTTTGCAGCCACTCACACTGTGGCACAGGAATATTAGCAATACCATAGCTGGTAGCTCCTCTTGTTCCGTTGTTTTTTTGATAAGCCCCTGTAGCCCATCATCACTTTTTGTTACCTATCTCCCTCTTTTTTTTCACCTACTCTCGCACTTGGTAAGATATGCATTCATTGCCTATCCCGCTTTACCAGCAACAATCCGTCCTTTCTTTCTTTTTGTTTACTCCTTCACTGAGGAAGCGTAACCTCCCAGATGTGCTGCCACCATGCACAATAAATCTCCTTAAATTTTGTGAATCATCACTTTCCCAAAGGCCATCCTTTTATTAATTCTCCTAGCTCTCAACCTCTCGAAGGGTCATCTTTAGGTGGAGCAATAATGGTAAGTTGCCCCCCCATTGGATTAATCGACATAAGCTTTACATTGCTCTCCACTTTCATACGGTACTCAACTCCAATCTCTTTGTTCATAAGTCTCACACCAACCACTACTGCCTCTGATTTTTAACGTATTTGCCAATAATAGCACCAGTTCCAATTTTAAGTTGAATCTTAAGACACTATGTTTATCGGTTGTCTCATTTGGATGAGAATTATTTGTTTATTTATTTTTATCCAATACTACATCTAATAGTAGTTATTATTAAACTTTACTAATACCATATCACTTGG
The DNA here is from genome assembly GCA_007258455.2 of Sequoia sempervirens. NCBI lineage: Eukaryota > Viridiplantae > Streptophyta > Pinopsida > Cupressales > Cupressaceae > Sequoia > Sequoia sempervirens. The sequence continues at coordinate 60,346 of VDFB02261716.1, read as the reverse complement.
ACAACCACCTATCGATTTTACAAATTGATAGGTAATGATGTTAAAACATAAAAATTTATTTTATAACTATGATATGAAATATAATAATACTTCATAAAACCAACTTAGCTTTAAAACACAATCATAATCTATTTATTATTATTAGCTTCCCTAAATGGTCAATAATAAAAATCATATTTTTGAGAAAGTAAACAAAGGTTTTCTCTCAAAAATAGTCACATTATAATCGAGTCAACAATAACTAGAATGGCCAAAATGATACGACCAATTAATTATGCAACTTGCTAACTAGATCCTTCAAGCTAGTAATAATATGATAATTTTACAAAATAGCATTGATGCTCCAAGGTTACAATAACATTATCTACAAAATGAATACCAATAATTAATAACTTGATAGCTATTAAGATGATAACTAAGAATAACTCAATATCTATTCAAAAGATATCTAAAATTATCAAACATTAATAACTTGAAATCCTTTCAAATGATAGATAAGATTATTTAAATGATAATAACTTGAAAAGGTATTCAATACCTTTGAAGTATATATATATATATATATATATATATATATATATATATATATATATATATATATATATATATATCAAATCATTATCTTAATAAATATCACTTACATAACAATTATGTCTAAATTATGACCAATCACATAGTGAAATAACTATACACAACTACCGGAGGATATTGCGTCAATAACTCTTTTAATTCCAATGAATGTGAAACCAAATAATAAATATTAAAGAATAATAACTTGTTGAATCTTACATTTATATTAATTAGCTCAACGAGAATAGGAATTTGGTAACTTTTACATGCAATAGATATTATAACTACCCTCAACTTAGTCATTATCATCTTAATGGCATACAGTTAATTTAAGTAATATGATAGTTCTTATGTTAATAATTGAATGGGGTTGTGACGATGATATGGAGGGAGGGGTCTTACAAAATACTTCATAGGTAGCCTCTTCTAACAAACAATTAGTTTAAAATATTAAAATTGATAGTGAACACAACATAATTTTTTATATCTTTCATGACTACTATTCCCTTCATTGAAAATTTATAATTTATTTTGATGGAATATGCATATGCAAAAAAGAGAGGTATAATTCATATCTAATGATTTTGATAAACACATTTCATAAATAGAGGACCTTCTAAGGCTATGTTGAATATGAATTCAATTCATTTTAGATAAAATCATCAAGGATATGTTCAAGATAGGTGTAAAGAAAAATCAATTATTAGATGTGCTACCTCAATCTTAGAGATCATATTTGTAAAATATTACAACCTTAATAATCCTTTGTAAACAAGAATGAAGATAATGTTGAGACAAAAAACTCATACTCCTTTTATTTGACTTTTCTCTCTATTTTTCAACATATATAAAACAATAATTATGTTTTCCTTACAAATGACTAAAAATTATACATCTTACTTAAATATCTAAAGTTTTTCCAAACATTATATATTTCCCACTAGAATGTCATGAGACAAGTCCACCCACTCCAAAGTTTGACATCTCCTTGGTTTGAGAGGTATTTTCCTCACCGAAACATTGTGATCAAGAACAATATGTCTTGGTTGTGGGAGATCATCAAGACTATCTAAAAGCTATCTTGAAAGCATTTTTATTCACAAAAAACTCATACTCCTTTTATTTGACTTTTCTTTCTATTTCTCAACATATATAAACCAATAATTATATTTTCCTTATAAATGGCTAAAAATTATATACCATATCTAATCTCTAGAGTTTGGCCAAACATGATATACTTCCTCTTAGAATGTCATGAGATAAGTCCACTTGCTGCAAAGTTTGACATCTCCTTGAATTGAGAGGTATTTTCCTCATTAGCACATTACAATCAAGAGAAATATGTTTTGGTTGTGGGAGATCATCAAGACTAACTAAAAATTTCCTTGAAAGCACCTATTCACTTAGTGAGACTTTTTGTGTAACCCAAAATTTACAAAACAACTATAGATACATTATTTTCTCCCAGATATAATTAGAGAGGGAGCTTAGGGTTTCTCCAGTGAGTTGGTTTTCCTTTAAATTGAATTTTTGTAACTTTGAAAGTTAGGAAAACTCAAATGGAATCACTCGTATCAACCTATTGTTTGAAAGAGAAAGATTTATGAGTTGAGTAAGCATACCCAGTTCAATAGGAATACTACCATGGAGTATGTTCTCTTGCAAATACAATCCAATTAAAGAGGATGGGTTTCCTAGGGAGGGTGGGATTGTTCCTGTGAGGTTGTTTTCATTAAGATAAAGAATTCTAAGTTGAGTAAGAATACCCATTTCAATAGGAATACCACCATGTAGTTTGTTTTTATTCAAAACCAATTCAGTTAAAGAAGATAGGTTTCCTAGGGAAGGGGGGATTGTGCCTTTCAATCGATTTTCTCCTAAAACAAGTATTTCTAATTCAAATAGAAGGCCAATATGAGAAGGGATAGTGTTGCTAAAAAATTTATAAGGCAATTCAAGAACTTTCAAAGAGTGGAAAGATGATAGAGTGGTGGGAATGGATCCTTCCAATTGATTTATGGACAATCTAAGTATTCTAAGATGAAACAACCTCCCTAGTTGAGGAGGAATTTGGCTCTGGAAGTTATTTCTCCTAAGAGAATGTACTCTAAGAAAAGAGATATTTCCAAGGAAAGGAGAGATTGGTCTGAGTAAAGTGTTCATCCCACAATAGTGGTTTACAATTTTTGGCCAAACTGGACACTAAAATTATTATTTTTAACTAAATCTTCACATTCAAGCACCTATAACACCTAAACCATGAGGAATTTGAAGATGATGCAAACTAGAGTCTCATCACATTTTTTTTGTAGATTCTAAAAATATTTTTTTCAAAATTTTTGGAATCAGATTGCACTTCTTTTTCTATCTCCCATGAAAACTAGTTTTTTTCAAAAAATGACATTTTTAAAAAGTGATGCACATCGTATAATGCATAACTTTTTTTCCATGAAGGATAAAATTCTAATTCTTTTGAATTTAGATTTGTAACTTTGATATCTAGTGCTTCCACTTGGTTAGATAGTTTTTAATTGAATATTTTTTCTTTAATCAAGTTTCAAAGTCAAATCAATTACAATTCAGACATATGTGACTACATAACGCGTAACTATTTTTGTATACATCGAAATTCAATTTTTTTTGTTGGATCAAGAACTTCAATATTTGGTGCACTCATATTTTCCAAATTTTGTTCTTGATAATCTACCATTTTCCCACATGTGCAGAAAAAAGACCTTCATTTTCGGTGAAGAACCTATGTTTAATAAAACTAAAAAAACAAATACATAATAAAATCAAAACATACAAAAATTATATTCATTGGATAGCTCATTCTGAGGACTATCTGATTCCAAAAGGGTTTCTGAATACTTCTCCACTTTCATCCTCAACTCGAGCTTCGAAGAGTAAAAAAATAGACATTTTTTTGTGTCTCAGGAGGGGGATGAGGGGCAAGGGGTTTCGAATGAACCCCTAGGGGTTCGCTCAAACCACGGTTTAGCTGAACCATGGTTTGAGTGAACCTCTTCAAGGGGGTTCACTCAAACCCCTTTGATTTGCATTTTTTTTTGTTTTTTGGTGGCCAAAATTTAAAGGGGTTCGCTCAAACACTAGTTCGAGCAAACCCCTAATGTGTTCGGTCGAACTAGTAGGTTCGTACAAACCCCCAAAATCACTTTTTTTGTTTTCAGGTCATTTTTTGTGAATTTTCCTTCCTCACTTGAATTGTAAACTGCTATTGTGGCTTCATCCAAAGACATATCGGTAAGATTCAAAGAAAGCAAGTGGTGATGGCCAGAATAGTAGAGAATCCCAGTCGAATTGCAAAAGGAATGACAAGGAGACCAATCAAGCAAGGAATTGTGAGGGTCATGGTAGAGGGAATGCTTAAAGGCTAGCAAAGCTTCTTCTTCTTGTTTAGAAGAAGAAGAGGAATAAGAAGGTAGTGTAGAGAGAAATAAGAGTAGGATGGTTGAAACTAGAAAACCCATAATCTTCATCTGTATTCAAGTGAGAAACAAGTAAAGCTATCCAACTCTTTGTGTTGTCTGCAAGCTCTCTGAAGTTTGATTATAAAGTTGCAGAGGTAAAAATGTCTCTTGTAAAGTCTACAATGGTAAGTTAGTTTCTGAATAGACATTCACAAAAAATATCTTCATTCATGTCAATTTTAAATCTGAAGTCATGTGCATGTAATGCCCTCCAGGTCGGTTGTTCTGAACTTTTGTCTGAGTATTTGTGTGTGTGTGCTTCATTGATCACTGTGTTATTTGATTGTGTGAAAAATATCATATGTTGTAGTCATGTTTAAATAATTAATTAAATCATAAGTGATTTGCAAGGTTATTTAAAATATGATTAGAAATTAAAATAATAATCAATTAAATTAAATGATTTAGAACAAATGATCAAATTAAACTAATTCGTTAAAAGTAAAAGTGATATTATTAGATAAATTGATTTAAATTGTTGTGTTAAATTGAAGTTAATAATAATTATGAACAAATAATCTTGAAAAGATAATTATAAGAAATTTAAATGGATAGGAAGCTGAAGTGTCTTAAAACAAGAAAAGTTGGAAAGAAACTTCACCTTTAGAGAATTTGGAAGTCGAAGAGAACTGGAGAGTATAAAAAATAAATAATAACTTTTTTTAGCCTATGAAGGGGGTAGAATGGAGGGGGGGATACCAAAAAAGTTGGGAATTCGTTCTTGATTTGTAACTGACCAAGAAAGAAAGGGGGAAAGCGATGCATCCTTCATGGTAGAGGCTTGCACAAAGAAGATTAGAATCCCACGAGAAGCCAAGCGTAGATTCAGGCTTGAATGGTGAGTCTTTCTTATTTTAAATTTGAAATTCTATCGTAGTCTCTGGAAATTCCTAGCAATATCTCAAAATTCATCCTTCATCTAATCTGCCTATTGGGTCTTCTTGAATATCTAAGGGTTTCGTTAGATTTCAATATAAATATTTTCTGCAACTCTACCTTTTGGTTCTGACATCCTGTGCACACGACACAATATGTTCAGGATCTTGAGTTGTCATCGCATTGATATCATTATACCTATGAGTTGATAATAGGAATTGCGAAAGGATAAATACTAAGAAGTGAATACCTTAAGCTTTATGCTATGTCTGGTTAAAATCGGTTGTCATCTTTTCTTCCTGAACCTTATCCTTGTTCTCAGTCCTCTCAGTCGCGGCACCTGAACTTAATAAGGAGTTTAAAGGATTAAATAACCTGCTTGACTCTGCCGGCAATCTATCACAGTTGCTGCACTTGAAAATAAATATTGTCATTATATGAGAGCTTATCTTTGATTGTGGTGAAGATTAATTTCCAAACTTCAAACTTGAGTGCGTCTCTGGAAAATCGCCAGCAAACAGAAATATGTTTAAAAAGGAAAAGTTGTACATTAATTCTCCTTCTCTTAAGTCACGTATTTGCACCTCACCTTTCTCCTTCCCTTCCGTCTTGTGGATAACGTGTGAATGCAAGTAGACGGCGATATTTCCAAATTCCAATATTCACTTTCTAATATACTTGGCAACCTGTCACTATTACGACATTTAGAGTTGAGACATTGTACATAATTAATAGTCTCCTTGAAACCATTGGCAACCCGTCACAGCCGCAGCTTTTAGACTTGCAAAGGTGTAGTAAATCAATAACCTCTCTGGTTTCAGTGATAACCTGCCATAGTGGCGCACTTGATCATGGTAGGGTGTATAGATTTAAATGATCCCTTTGATTTCTTTGCCATCCTGTCTCAGCCGCGAGCTGGAGCATATTAGGAAGTTTAAAAGTTTTAATAATCTCTCTTATTTCATTATCAATCTTTATCGTGTGGAAATGTTTTCAATTACCACAAATGTGAATATAAATATCTATAGATGCTTATTTATAAATTAGTCATTAGATTTAGTGTTTCCTTTTAATTGTTAATAGATTTAGATTATTTGCTTAATAAATTAATTATAAATGTTGCAATATTCTAGAGAATGGGGACTTCGTCCTTAATTATTGGATTTATAGTGAATTAAGTAAAAGTCTAATCTTATTTTAGGTGATTAATTAATTAAGCTGGTCCTTAAACTGGAATGTTTAATAGGGAAAGAGTTGTCTATGGCAGATTCATAAAATAAATAAAATAAGAATATATGAAAGTTATTTGTTTTTATAGGTAATAGGTAGGTGAGTTGTGAGAAGGAATAGGGGAAATTGATTAATTAGTTTTAGGGGATTGATTTCAATATTAGAAGCTAATAATATAAATAGGTTGGATATTGGTTGAGGTGATATATAATTAAAGGATCTTGTTTTGAATAAATAAAGTTATTAATTGTTGGTATGAAATCTTGCCATGTAGTTAGTCATCATGTAATAAGGATGGTGAAGTATAGAATCCTCACATTTGTTACTTTAAGAGGAAACAAATGTTCTTTTAGAATATTATTAATCATTGTATCTAATTTAGAATGGAAAGGTAGGTTAAAAATTTTAACTTGAGATTTATTTTAATGAAAATTAAAATATGAAGTATATATTGACTTTTTCTTATATGTTCTCTTATTTGGTGATTTAATTTTATAGTACTAATTTCGTGATATCTTTTAATTATTTTATATTTCTTTTAGTTTAAGAATTAAATAAATATTATCTTAATATCTAACTCCTCACATCTTATAAAAATTTACTAGGAACAATGATTCTCTTATTTGTATATTCTAATTAAGTAATTGTTGAGTATCGTGTCATGGGTGTTTGTACTGAACTTTTATGGAGTTGTGTATCCTTGGCCATGGTTAAGTATTATAGTAAACTCTATTTGACTTCATTATGGTAGTTTTATAAACTTGAATCAATGAAATAAATTATTCCTTGAATTGAGTTTTCATTCTTAATTATTTCATTTGGATTGTTAGCTAGTGGATCACTTTATGACAATTCGAGTGTCTAATCATGGATAGTTATTTAGAACCTTGAGATTGTAATTGTTTTGTTGTTGAGTAGGTTGGTTTTTATTTGGGAATATAAATGGATTATTGTTGTCGTTGTCATGTTGCTGAATTTGTGAAGGTGATTTATGTACCACTCTAAGGGGTTCTTGTGAGGAGAAAATTGAGGTCTCCCGTGGAACGCCTAGTTGGTGGCTTTTGGATGTTGAGTGATTTTTGTTGAATTAAAGGTTGATTTTCTTCTATGATTCCCTTTTGAGGTGACACCATTGTTGATATGTGGATTTTATTTGTGTTAGGGTTGATTGATTTGTGGATGGGTCTTGATGAATCTTCTTTTTTGTGGCTTTTCTGAGTTAATCTCATATTTGAGGGAAATTTTATCCTTGTGTTGGAATTATTGGGGAAAAACTTGTGTTGCTTCATTTTACCCTTGTTTGTGGGTTTTCATTCTTTTTGGCTTCCAGAGGCTTGAGATGATTGTCAGTTGATGTTCTCTCTTTATGTTCCCTTGATGTGGCAAGTGTTTTGGTTTCATGATTTTGAAAGGGTTGTACAGGAATTCTTGAGAATTTGATTATGTGTTTATAGCGGGATGGGTAATGCCTCACATGCTTTTCTATTGTGATCTAATGTTCTTGTTATGTTGTACAACCCTTGGTTTTTGGTTTGATATTGTTGGGTCTCTAAGGAGAGTGGCTCCTCGTGGGGGCCGGTGCCTCGTTTAAGGGGAAGGGCACAGGATAACCCACGAGTGAGTTAGTAATTAAGTGAAAACCTAATAATTAACTTAGGAGGGTTGGGTAGTAATATCATTATAAGATTTAAAAATGGATGCCTCGTCTTCAATAGTGCTTTCGCAGACTAATGGAAGGCTGAGAAGGTCATGGTTGGCAAGGTCATGACCTCGTCTTCACGAGATATTTTATGGCTCCGCATGAGTCACCCTATGGACTGGCGCCTCCAGTTGGGAGGAAGGGCACAGGACAACCATAGATGGGACCGACGCCTCCAGTTGGGAGGAAGAGCACAAGACAGCCCATGTAGGACTATGCGATGACACTCTCCCCTAGTTGCCCATGTGTTTTGCTTTATTGTGTTCCTCTGGAAGTATATTATGGGAGTTGGTTTAGTTTGTGGTTGAATGGACTTATATTGATTTTTGGAGTATTGCCTTGATACATCTTTGGTGTACTTTGTGGTCTTGTATGATCTCATTGATATTTGACTTATGACCTTGTACTCTTATGGTACTGTGTTATGATGTCATTGTGTTGTTTAATTACAATTTGGAATTGTATTATGTTATTAATTCAATTTGTTTTGGAAGTGTTTCATGATCTTCCTTTGGTTACTTGTTTACTGGTTATCATTTTGTTTAATGTGATGAGATTTATGACTTTAAGTTATTATGTTGACTCTTGGGTGTTGTTGATTATGTCATTGTAATCCTTGAGTTTTATGATACTTTTGTATGATGTTGAGTCTTGTGGTTCCGTGTTTGGATGTTCTTGGTTGTGGACTCTTATTGTCAGCTCCTTAGCATGGGGGGTGGGTCTTCGGATCCATGTGGTCAGGTGGAACGTGCTAAGCACCCCATTGGGTCCCCAGTCGAGGATCGAGAGGTGCGGTTTGGTGCTGTTGCAGCGACTCCAGAGTTGTATTTGTTTTGGAGCCAGTTATGATACTTTGTATTCATCTGTTTATTTGTATCATGTTATCTTGTGTATGGTTTCCATTTATGTTTGGAAACACTTTTGTATCATTGTACCTCTAGAACATTGTATTGTAATGTAACGTTAAACCTTGTGTGGATTTTGGCCATGGTAGTTGTTAATCAATGTGTTAAGTTAATCATGCATATGTTGTATTTATGTACACAGATGGTTTCTTATCAATGATTATCATGTATGTGTTACATTTGATAATGTTTACTTTGTTATGGATTATATCTTTGGCTTTTATTCTTTATTGTCGTTGTGGGGATCTAAGTTGTGTAATGGCTCCTTGTGTACCCCATGGGATGTATGTGCTAATGAATCTACTTAAATGAAATTCATGTCATGAATTAATGTGTATTACATTTATGTTATGTTATCTTAAAAAAAAAAATTGTGCAGTGATTATTGTTTATTTGTCCTTTGGGGTTCGCACGACGGGGCATTACAGTGCAATGGTTAGGAGTCTTTTGCATGGGTAAGGAATAGATTTATCATTTCGTCTTCATGTTTTACTTTTCTTGGGAGAAAATTCAATAGACAGTAACATCTTCATCTTCATCTTCACTTGTAGGAAGAAGAAAAATAGGGAAGTTGGTTTAGAATAGATAGAAATATCTTCATCTTTCCCTTCATTCACAGGGATCATCTTCCTTCACACCAGTTTTAATTTCTATGTATTCTTGACTAGGCTAATGAAGTCTATGAGTGGATATGTAAATCACATGGATTTTCACTCCTCTTTTGGATATCTAATGTCCACATATCAATAGGTCAATGAGTTTGTTATTTTTATATAAATTAGATTAAATATGAGCCACCTATGTTAAATTTGAAGTCTCTTGTTTTGGCACACAATGTCTACTATATCTATAGTTGTACTCACACGAACAAGAAAAAGTGGGGAAATTAGTTTATAATATAGAGACATATTTGTTTCATTGATATTTAAATTTAAAAATAAAATAAAATTTTGGGAAACTGTTGTTTTCAAATAGAATTTAAGTTGTGATTATTAGTTCTAATTAGAAAATTATTTATTTCGAAGATATTTAAATTTAAAAATAAAGTAAAATTTGCAAAAGTTAGTCTCTTAACTACTATTTTCTAGACAATAATTATTAACAAGTAAATAAATCTAAGTTGTGACTATTAACTTTATTCAATGTTTTCAAATATGTTGGGTAGCTTTAGGAATTTATGAAGTATTGTAAAATATTAGAATATTTTTTGTGTTTTTAATTAAGTTATAATGTTAGTGTAAATATGTATTTATTATAATTTTTTTATGATTATTATTTAGTGATTGTATAATTTAAATATGTATTAGGTATGTCAATGAGAGTAATACAAACATCTATAAATTTTAAATCAATTAAATGTGAGAATGTTTTTATTTTTTATGATGTAATTAAAGTCTTGAAGGACACATAATTTTATATAGGGTGATACAAACATGTGTAAATCATATGTGGAGTAAACATGTAAATCATGAGTGGAGTAGATGTGAGGCTTTGCACCATTTCAATTTATAGCTTTCTCATTTCCCTACTTTCTTTTCCAACAATCCAAAATGAGATAGCACATATCTTCAAGTGAGGAAATCTCCTAGATATTTCTTATATCTCAATTTCACATAAAAATATTGGTCCCATCATATCTTAGCTTTAGGATTAAGGGACTCAATTGTGTGTTTGTTGTCAAATATTTTGCGATACATTGTATCAAATATTTTGTGATACATTGTATTTTTGAATTTATCATGATGACTAATAGTGATTCCTTATCATATGATTACTATTAGGTTGGAATATTTATTCTAGAATTATATATATCTTTTTTGTGCCCATAGAATCAATCCACATGCATCAATTTAGTGTATGCTTATGCATTCAACTTATACACTTTTGGTCACTGAGAACTTCTTCATCCCACTTTGTGGAATCTAAATTTACAAAACAAGCAATGTTAATAAACACCTTAGAGGATTTTGGTAGGGAAAGATAGCCTCCTTTGGCCAATCCATGAAGATTTGATTTAATGGTTTTGAAATAAGGTTTGAAGACATGAAAAACAATCATGTGATATGCTCAGTCATGTGTAACTATTGATGCCATGTTAATATAACACTCTAAGGATTGTATAATTTTTGTAACATAGTTAATGTATAGTATTGACATCATACACACAATACCCTTGAATCTATAGTTAAGTGAGAAAAAATGCATAGTTAATTTTTCTTATAATTTCCACTCTATTGGCTAGACAAGTTTTGGCCCCTAACATTGACCAATGACACTCCCTCGGTTTGGAACTTTATTTTTTTCTAATGTTGATCATTCTAAAAAATATTATATTTATATAATTTAAGAGGTTTATGGTCTATGCGAATAACAATCTCTTTCCCCAAGATATATTAATTCCATTATTTATAGAATTAAACAATGGATATAACTCCTTGTCATACATGGGTTGTTTACATTGCATTAGATAAAAGCTCACTATATGTTATGAAATTAGATGACAACATTGAGTAAAAATACTCCAAGTGCATATTTGGAGGTACCAACCCCAATTTTAAAGGATTATTTCAAATCAAGAAGAAGTAGTGTAGGTATTAAATAAAGACTCTACTTCAATTGTGTGAATGGTTTTTATAGTCTCTCTATCCAAAGGAATTTTAATTTTACTCCCACTTGAATGCTTGGTTCACATGTCATGCCAAGTGTGAGAATCTCAACACAAACATCTAATAAAATTTGGATGATCCTAAAAGTCTATAATGTTCTATGATATTTTATGAGGTGGTAAATCTAGATAATTACCTTTATCTTTTTAGGGTCCACATAAACACCATCCTTGTTCATAATGCATCTAAGGTACCAAATCATTTCCATACCAAAGGAATACTTTTCTAAATTTTTATTATAGTTCCCATGTTTTAGAGTTGAAAGTATCTATTGAAAATAATGTAGATGTTACTCCTATGTATTTCTTAATATGAGTATGTCATCTAAATGAAAATTAACAAAGAAAATAGTAAGAGGCCTTAGTGCATTATGCATCACCCACATCAAGGTGGCAAGTATATTCGTCAAGCCAAAGATCAAGGCTATCAATTTGGTTTTGACAGTATTATTTCACACATCTAATGATTCAATGGTAACTTGGTGGTACCAAAAATTTAGTAAAATAATTAGCACCAGGTGATCCCACAATAATGAGTTACACTTTTTGACCAAACTTGACATTGAAATGAATATTTTGAACTAAATCTCCACTTTCTAACACCTATGGCTGCTAAACCTTGAGGAATTTGGAGATGATGAAAACTACTATTTTTGACATTTTATATGTAGATTCTAAATATATTTTTGAATTTCTTTTGGAATCAAATTGCATTTCTTTTTCCATCTCCTTCAATAACTGTTTTTTAATAGTAAACACCATTTTTAAAGAGTGTTGTGTACTATAAAAAAAATAACTTTTTTGGGTATGTGTGGGATCATGATGGGCCAAAAAGTGGCAATATGATGGGTATGTGGTTGATGACTATTTTTTTACCCAAAACTAATGAACAAAAAGGGTTTTTAAAGGAGAATATCAGCTTTCGACTGATATAAATTATGCTTTGCTTTGAATTTAATAAGTAATTATTATTCTTTTTCTATTCAAATTTTGACTAAAGTCCTAATTGGTAGGCTGATTGAAAAACATCTATAGCTTTCAAATGATATCACATTTTTTGAATCCAAAACATGCACATTCTATGCTTTGTATAATATAGGATTAAAAAAGAAGAATTTAATTTCATGAAGTTTTGAGCAAGTTAAAGTGGTAATAACGAGTTTTTATATATATTTTAAAAGTTGTAATAAAAAAAAAATTAATTATTTACTTGGAAAAGAATTACAAAAAATATGCATCACATTAGGTCTTGAGTCCTCTACTTATATCTAAAATATTATAAAAAAATATTATCATTTTATTGTAGTTAGGTGGCAGATGACACCTACTTCTTATTTTTTAAAATTTAAGTACTGCATTAAAATTTCAAATTTTCACTAAATAGTTTTTTATTTTTTAAACAAACCTAGTAGTTTAGAAACTAAATTCAATTTGCTATAGATTCTATTTTTACATATTTTTCAAATAATATAGATAACTTATTCAAAATTTTACATCAAGTTGCCTAACTCTATTTTTTTTGGATTTTTTGCCACTTAAGGGCTTGTTTTTTCCATGATGATCCTGCACATACCCTTTTCTATGAAGGATGAAACTCCATTTTTTTTTAATATAGATTTGTAACAATGATATCTAGAGTATGCATTTGGTTTTAGAGTGTTTTATTGAATATATTTTTTTTAAGTTTTGAAGTCAAACCATTTATAATTTAGACATAGGTGTACTATAAAGCACATAACTTTTTTTGTATACATATCAAAATTCAATTTATTTATTTTGTTGGATCAAAGACATCAATACCAATAGCATATATATTTTTTAGATTTTTTTGGTAATCTACTAATTTTCCAGATGTGCAAAACATAGAGCTTAATTTTTGGTGAAAAACCTATGTTTAATTAAACTAAAAAAATGTATAGTAAAACCAAAATATATTAAAACTATACTTGATGGAGAGATCATTTCGAGGATTGTAATCCTCTAGCTAGGTTTTTCAAGTTGATTCTATTTTAATCCTCAACCTAGGCCTCAAAACCCAAAAATATGTATAAAACTATAGATGGACGGGGCAAAGGGAAAAATAAGGGGGTTTGAGTGAATGGGGGGTTCAAACAAAGGGGTGCTCGCTCAAACCCTTTAAAATAATATTAAAAAAATAAGTGCACAGAGAGGTTTGAATGAATGCGTATAGTTAAAATTATTTTTAACATCTGACCTTCATTTGAAGACCTCACCAACCAAGTTATTAATTTTTTTTAATTGCATATGATATAAATATGAACTTATTTTTTCATTTTTTTCATATCAACATTGCAAGATTAATTTACATTTTTATCCATCAAGGAAGATTTTGGAGAAGAAAAAAATAGGTAGAGGAATTGTCAAGTCATCGTTTATTTAAGAAGAAAATAGGAGAGCAAAAAAAAACAAAATAAGACTCAATGAAAGTATTCAAAAGAAAGAGAAAAAGGGTTATGCAAAATAAATTTGGCAAGATATCATAGAAAAAAATAAGGTATGCACATTTTCTTTCCTATTTTTAATATTATTCCAAAATTATTCTTTCCTATTTAATATAAGTTTTTTTTTCTTTTTTCTTTTTTAAGCCAAAAGTGGTAGTCCATGTATAATTATATTAATTTAATTTAATACATATTGTTGGTTCAGGTGGACATACTGGCGGGAAAGATCCAACAAGAAAACCCGCAGTCATAGTCTGTGTAACAGTTTTACAAAACATTATAAATACCCAAAAAGTCTTTTATAATTTACAAATACTTTTCCTACCTGATACAATTGATACTACCCGATACAGCTGCATAATGCCCCATTGAAAACCAAAAATTCCTTGACAAATATACTGAATCAATGCATAACATTTACCCTAAAACCAAAAAGAATCTATGACACAATTACATCATACAATGAGCTAGAAAGATGCAAATTTGCTTCCAGCTCTTTGGAAGCCATTAACTGAACTTTCCTCAGATTCCACATGCTTTCCAATATGCTGACGGTCATAAGATGGAACTGATTTATTAATGTCAGGAACATAATGGTAGCAAAACTTTTCATTAACAACTTGTGAAGAGGCTGGGAGTTGCAAATCATGCATACAGACATGACTTCTCAAAAATGAAATTGCATTGAACTTTCTTTTGAATGCATCAATGTCATCCATAGAAAAAGCTATTCTATGCTTATTGAGAACCTGATATAGATGCATGGAAGTATCTTGCATTGTTGACATTAACATTCCTTGAAAAATCTCTGCAAATCTCTTTTTATGAGACAAGAAGTGATGTGGAAATAGACCACTTATGAAGCCATCGCCCAATGTGAAGTCATATTGTTGAACACTATTTAACAGGGCATCATTTTCCAAGTATGCATTAACAACAAACTTGTAAGCAATTATCTTCAAAACATCAAAATTTTGAACTAGGTCCAAAATATTTATAAGAAAATAGAAAGAAAATTCACAGGAAAGATTATCCTTTACACTTATGTATGTAAAATATCTTCCCCAATGATAACTTTAATGCAATTTAAAACAAATCTGCACTTAACTTTAAATACCTTCTGCAATTCATCCTTCTCAATTGAAGCCGACAAGGGTTCCTCCCAAAGTTTAACTTTAACAGGAACTCTATAATTGCGAACCTTAAACTCTCAAATTCACCAAAGCACTAATAACCAAGAGTGGAATTGTTAGAAACAAATGAATAGAGTAAATATTATATAGCCAAAATTCACATTCGCACAAAATGACCATTGGAAATAGAACTTCACATTCGCTTGATGTAAACATTGGATGCCACCCAATAAGGATAACATAGGTGAAGGATAATCAAGAGGACATCACAATTTTAAACTTTCCATACTATAATGCCAACATTGTACTGTGAATGTCAATAACCATTAGACGCAGAACTTCACGTTCGCTCGATGAAAACATTGGAAGACACCCAGTAAGGATAACATGGGTGAAGGATAATCGAGAGGACATTACAATTTTAAGCTTTCCATACTATAATGCCAACATTGTACTGTGAATGCCGCAAATAAAATGACTTTATATCCTTCAGTATCTAAGTACCTCTATAGAAATTGATTTACAATTTTAGCAACACTTCAAACCATGATATCCTCACTAGATACCCAATGTTCCATCAAATTTATACTACATAATTACTTAGATAGCTACGACATCTTAGGCCACACATGTCAACATATGACATGAATTTTAAATCAATCCCGAAATCCTACCAACTTAACACAATAATTAGTAGAAGTACCCCACTGACAACATAAAAATTGAGGCCACTCATACCATCATATGGTATAATTAAATGGCAACACTTCAAACTGAAATATCCTTACTAGATACCCAATGTTCCATCAAATTTGTACTAAGCCACACATGTCAACATATGTCATGAATTTTGAAGCAAGCTTTAAATCCTGCCAACTTAACACAATGATCAACATCAGTACCCAACTGACAGAATAAATACTGAAGCCAGTCAAGCCACTCATGCCATCATATGGCATGGTTTAAATGCAATAACACAAATCCCTATAAACTTATCATAGAGAACATTAGAAGTACCAAGCTGACTGATGCAAAAACTGTCCGAAAAACTTAAAGAAAACATTAAACCAATGAATGTTGAAGATTTAGATGCACTGTTTATCATGATTAATTAAGTCAAGTAAAATCAAGAATTCCTTTAAAACAATGGGAGCATTTGAATCACTAAAAGCTTTCTGCACACTTCCCAAATCTGCCAAATAATCAACCACTTTATTACCTTCATGATATGTATGTGTAATTATTGACCTTTCTAGTTTATCAATTAAGCACCAGAATTTTGAAAGCCCGTAATGAAGATTCTAGTTTTGAATTCATCTCATTATGATTGCATTTATTATAATTAGAGAATCCCCTTCTATATGCAATTTTGAAAAACTACCTTGAATCGCCAGTTCCATACCATATAATAAAGTTTTTGCTTCAGCATAATTGTTTGTGGAATTAGACAAGAAAAAAGAATATGCTGCTAGCACGTCCCCTGATTCATTTCTAAAACATACTCTTGCTCCTGAGAGGCCTGGGTTACCCTTAGAGGCCCCATCAAAATTCAATTTGACAAAACCCTTTTGTGGAGGGATCTAGGAGACTAAGGCTCTATTAACTTTTGGAATATCTTTTTTGAAATGGCTACCATCAAAAGGTAATTTAATAAATTTCCAATTTTGAAGAAGTGCAGTGTCCCAATTTGTAAATGAAGATTTTATATCCTTATCCTTTAAGACATGAATTTACCCCCTCTGAAATAGCTTTCTCAATTTTTAACAGTAGCACTTCAATTGAGGATTTGATTTTTCTAAAGATCCTCAAATTACCCTCCCACCAAATATTCTAGATTACAAGAGAAGGAATGATAATCCATATGCATGCAAAAAAAGATGTTTTGAACAAAACCGGCCATGCTTGGAGAAGATCCCATAATGTATTTTGCAGAGGGAAATAAATCTGTTCAAAGTCTATTTTGGATAAAATTCCAACATTGAGTAGCCACTATACATGTGAAAAATAGATGATCAACTGATTCAAGTTCTTCATCACATAAGAGACATTTAAAAGGATCAATAATTTTCAATTTTACTAATCGGTCACTTGTTAAAATTCTTTTTTGTACAGTAAGCCAAGCAAAACTCCTAGCCTTTGGAAGAACTTTATTATTCCAACAAAATTTGTCTTCCAACAAAATTTGAATGCTCACTGGGGTTCAAATGGTGATTTTGATTTTGATTAAACCACATAACCTTCCTTAACTAAATATGAGCCATCTTTGGAAGCTGACCATATTAATCTATCAGCCTTTGAGGATAGATAAACTAATCTATCTTTCATTGAATTGTTAAATAATTCAACTTGATGATTACTTAATAAAGGATTTCGTCGTGTTTTCCAAATTACTTTACCCAATATTGGATTTGAAGATTGAACATAGTCCAATAAATTCTCCCCCCAAGCATTAGATAGGATTTCTTTTGACTCCTGTAACTCTAGATTATAACATAAAGGAGGCTTACCAGACCATGAATCATACCAAAATTTAACACTTCTCCCATCATTTACTTCCCAAGAAGAATGCTCTGATATATGGGTTCGGCTATTTATAATAAAGTTCCAAATTGATGATCCCTTTGGAGGATCAACCACCATCAAAATTTTGAGTGGATTAGAACTATCCAAATATTTTGCATGAATTTTTTTCACCCATTTAGCCTCCAGATTTATGTACATCTTCCATACAAGTTTTTCCCCAAAAGCTTTATTTCTCCACTTAAGGTTATGAACCTCTACACCACCTTGAATTTTTCCTTTGGCCAGACCCTTTAGGGAAATTAGAGGAATCTTCTTTTTTCGTCAATATTACCTTTCCATAAGAAATTTTTTATTATCTTTTCAATTTCCAAAATAACAGAGGCAGGGGCTTTAAGAATTGATAAAGAATAATTCAGGATAGATGATAGAATTGACTTTATCAAAGGAATTCTACCAGCCAAGGAAAGCCATTTGGCTTTCCATGAAATAATTTGAGATTTTAATCTATCTATGAGCTTGTGCTAATAAAAAGGTTTATTTGAACCCTTAAAAAATGGAATACCCAAATATGCACAAGGTAAGTCTACCTCTTGAAAGCCTAAAAGACCAACTATTTTCCTTTTCAAAACATCAGGGGTATTGAAAATATAAACTTTAGATTTAGCCTCATTTATCTTTTGACTCGAAACTATTGAATATTTATCCAATACTTCTTTAACCTCCTTTGCCTCCTTTATTGAGGATTTATTAAACAATAATATATCATCAACAAAAAGATTGTGAGTAACTAAGATTAAACAGTTTGGAATTTGCACACCTTGCCATTGATTTTGAGAATGCCTAAACGAAATATATCTACTTAATGCTTCAACCATAATTATAAATAAAAATGGCAAAAGTGGATCACCCTGACGAACACCTTGTGAAGAACCAAAGAAACCCAATGGACTTCCATTTAATACTATAGAGAATTTTTCCCCTGAGAGGCATGACCTTACCCATTTCCTCCAATGCGAAGAAAAACCAAATTTTAATAGTACCAAGTTCAGAAATTCCCAATTTACTTTGTCATAAGCTTTCATCATGCCTAATTTAACAATGAATGAAGTCGTGATGTGGTTATTGAATGTAGAACTTCATGAGCTATTATTTCCCCTTCATGAGTCTCTCTGCCAAGTACAAATCCACCTTGTTCAGGGTAGACAATTTTGGGAATAAGAGATTGCAATCTCAAGTAAATTTCTTTTGTGATAATTTTATAAATAGTATTACACAAAGAAATGGGCCTGAATTCAGAAAATGTTTTAGGATCCTTGACTTTTGGAATTATAGCTATGTTAGTGACATTAAATTGTTTTAACAGAAATCCCATTCTTCTTGACTCTTCTAGAGCCCAAAGCAGTTCAACACATATAAAGTCCCAACATTTTTGAAAGAATAAGGCTGTATAACCATCTGGGCCTGGAGCTTTCTCTGGTGGTAATGAGAAAACCACATTCTTTAATTCTTCTAAAGTGAAAGGATTTAATAAATGATCATTATCTTCATTAGTAATCAGATGAGGAATTGGATCAAGAAGATCTTTCTCATATTTTTCAGCATTAGAATTACTAACCATTGAATTTTGAGGGGCTAAAAGAAGATTAGAAAAGAATTTAATACCTTCCTTGATAATATCTTCTTCCTCCAGTGATGTCATTGCATTGAAATCTCCTGCAATAATAAGTTTATCATTATGGATTACATTAATATTTGTGGATATTTCATCCCATCGGCTCTTCTTAGCAGATGTTGAAGTAAGACCATACACATTTAGAAGCCAAAAATGAATGTCAAATTTTGTAACTTCCATAAGCTGCCAAGAAGGCTGATTTTTATGAGGCTTAACTTGGAGTAACTTGGGATTCCAAAATACTATAAGCCCTCCTGAATCATCTTGAGTAGGTGAGTGTGAAGATACCCAATTTTTCCACTTAGATATTGAAGAGTCAAACAAATCTTGCGAAGTTTTTGTTTCTTGAAGTAAAAATATATCTACCCCACTCACATCTATCAAGTGTTTGATGCGGGAGCACTTGTCAAGGGCATTAATTCCCCTGACATTCCATGAGAAAATCTTCATTGGACCTGAGAAGAGCAACATGCTCTCCTCGGATGCTTGTTTGACAAGGATTCCTGAATTGTCAACTGAGTGCTAGATTCTATCTACTCTTGCAATTTAACCATGTTTGATTTCTTGCCTCTCTTCCCAGGGGTTTTCTTGACTTGGGAATTTAAAGGAGACTATGATAGCATTGGAACCTATGATCCATTTTCCTTCACTAAAATTAGTGCCTTATAAGTGTAGGGGATATCACTAACATTAACTGTAGAAACAACAAGATCTGAAGACAAGTTTTTATTGGAAGTAGAGGATTGTTCAAAATATTTAGTCCAAAGATCCCCATCTACTACTATTTCATCAAAAAGATCAGAGCCTACTGAAAACAACAGTTTATCTACTAAAAGTTGGAGTTCCATATCTGCAAGATGAGATGATTTTATTAATTGAAGATTACTGTCTTCATTATTAATGGGAACCTTATCCTCATCAACTACATCCTTAACTAACCAAGATGAGAAGTATTCCCTTGTTCCTTGAAACATTAATTTCACAACTATTTCAGATGCTTGATATTTAGAAAAAAGCATCACTTGAGGAGTATATACGTTCAAAGAAAGAGTGGTAAATATTTTTCTAAAATTCCACAGATTCTTTGAAAGTGAGAACTTTACTAATGCAACAACCTTTTTATAAGGAAAGACGTGTACAAACACTTGCTCCTCGGGGACAACCTCTGATTTCTTCCTTTTTGGAGGGCTATGAGAATGTGAGCATTTAGGGTTACTAACATTCTTATCCCTTTCTTCATGATCCCATACTTTTCCATTAACAAAATCATCTCTTCTTTTGGCATTAATTAGATGTTTTGACTGGAGAGAAGAGACTACCAATGGACATTGATCTTGACAATGCCCCTCAATATGGCAAGTAAGACAAACAGACTCAGCAGATTCAAATAATAATCATTGAGACCATTTCCCAAATGTAGAAGACAACATGATATGCTAAGGAAATTGCTCATCTACTTCCATTAAAACAAAAGTCCTTATATGTTTTGAAGGGTCTCTAAAGAATTCTTTGTCATGCATGAGAAAGATACCCATTTTATTAGCTATTAATATGATTACTCACAATTCTCTATATTCTAGAGGCAGAGAAGGCATCTGAAACCAAAAGGGAACAAATTTGAAGGATGCACACTTAGGATTAAAATTTGGGAGCCAGGGTTGCATGGACAATCCCGCCCCTTTATAGGACCAAGATTTTATTCTAAACATAGAATCCCTATTTTTCTTGCTATAAAAAATAACAGCAAAAATACCCTTTTCCAAATCCAAATAGAGGACTTGCTCTACTCCAACCCAATCCTCATATACTAATTCCTTAAGTTCATTCAGAAAAAGGGTAAGATTCCAAAACTTACAGATTATTTCCTTGTCACAAAGGTCTTGGATCTGGGGTCTAAGCATTTCTTCTGAAAATACAATGTTAATGTGTTTACCTTCCTTGCATGTAGGGGATCCATACTGTGATGAGATTCTTTTTGTTATGGTTGTTTAGGCTTCCACTGCTGTGAAGCCCTCTTTTTATTTTTTAAGCCTTCCTTTTCTTTCTTTTTGCTTGTTTCGACTTCGATGACTTTTCCCTTTGTACATAAAATGTAATCCCATTTTTTACCTTTTGTTCTTGTGGCACCTTCAATGGCTTGGTTCCTTGAGTTTCCCAGGTGTTTGATTGTAGATTTGATTTGTAGATTTGATTGAAAACCCTTATTCTTATGTTGCAGATTAGAAATCTTGTGAGGCTCTTGCAGCTCTTTCAATAGATTGCTTTCTTGATTCTCATAGATATGTGATTGTAGGTTTGTTTGGAGATTCTTATTCTTGTGATACTGATCAGAAACCCTAGGTGAACTAAGATGCCCATTAGGATTACCTGGAACCTTTGAATGAGCATGGTATGACTTATCCCCATGATTTGTATTTTCCTATTGGTTGGGCCTTGAAGGATGATCTTTAACCTTTTCATCATATTGAAATCTTACACCATTTTTCTGTTGAGACTGAATAATCTTTTGGGTAGTCTTTGGATTGAAGGGAGCACCATTATTATTATACCTATTTTCAAAAAATCTAAAATCTTCCTGAGGTTTCTCAGTGAGACTATTGAGATAGTCAGATTTCTTGTCTAGTTGCCTCCAATTCTTCGATTCTCGCAAAACACCTCTATCATCTTCATAGAGATCAAAGACTGGCTACTTTCCTCGCACAAGTTGCCTGAAATGATAGAGTTCCTAGTTAGGTCTTGGAAAATGATAACGATGACCATCATTGTGCGAAAAAAAATTTGTGTACCCATACCCAATGGGGGACCAACTAACAAGATGAGAAAATCGATGCTTGTCCCTATCATGCAGACCATTTCCCCTCTGCAAATTCTGAGTAATGTGATCATTAGGATGCCATGCGTGAGCCATCCTTACCCCCAGTTCTGATTGGATTCTCTAGCATTGATAAATTTTCCCTTATTTCTGCATAACATTTTATATTTTCATTTGTCCTGTGTTTTCCTTTTTTCATATTCTCTCTATTGTTGACTTCTCTAAGAGCTATACATTTAGTTCTCAAGGTGAGATCCAAATCCAATATTATCATTCAAAGAAAGTTACAATATTTGTAAAAGTTTGTTATAGGAATGTTGAAGAACATCTGGATGGTCTACAAAGTAGCAAAGATGAACAAATTATCATCAAAGAGGTTCACTCTTATATCAGTGATGATACAGGTCATGATAAAAGCTATGTAGACCATTGTTTTGCAATGTTTTTTGAAGACTTGAGATGGTGTCAAATAGATGCTTCACAACATTGGATATGGTTTGATGGATGTGCTGGTAAGTGTTGATTTTCATTTAATATAAGTTTTTAGTATGCATTAGGATGTTATTTCTAGTTTTGAACATTTAGTTTAAGTATATATTTGTTTCCACATAATTTAAACTTGTAATTTAAATATGTTGGTTTCAAAATAGTTTTAATCATGTCTATTAGGACTTCATAAGTTTGCACATTAAGAAACAAGAAATTTTTATGTTGTTGTTGATATCTGGACTACTAGTTCAACATGTTCTTGACCATATATTATTATTTAAACTAGGTGAACTTGTTGGAGATCATTTTCAAACAACTTTAATTTATATTTGTTTCAACTAAATGTGTATTAGGTTCTTTCATAGGTTTTCACATTAAGTAAATCATACTTGTATTATTTAATCAAAATTTTCATACCTGTACTAGTTTCAAACGTCTTTTTAAAGCCCTTTCTTTCTCTCTCTATCCTTCTCTAGATAGGTCCTCTCTCTCTCTTGAGCTAAGTAGATTTTAAAATCCTTTTCTCTCTCTCTATCATTCTCTAGATAGGTCCTCTCTCTTGATTTAAGTAATTTTAATAAATCTCTTTCAAGTTCTCTCTCTATATATCCTTCTCTATAAGGTCCTCTCTCTTTCTCTCTTGAGTTAAATCTTTTTAAATCTCTCTCTCCCTCTCCCTCTCCCTCTCCCTCTCCCTCTCCCTCCCTCTCTCCCTCTCTCTCCATCCCTTTACTTAGGTATTTTTAAAGCTCTTTCTTTAGATCTCTCTCTATCCTTATCTAGATAGGTCCTCTCTTTCTCTCTCTCTCTTGAAAAGTCTTTTTAAATATATTTCTTTCTCCCTTTATCCTTCTCTCTAAGCTCCTCTCTCTCTCTCTAGCTCCTTCTCTCTAAGGTCCTCTCTCTCTCTCCCTTGACTTAAGTCTTTTTAAATCTCTTTCTTGAGATCTCTCTCTATTCTTCTCTAAGGTCCTCTCTCTCTTGACTTAAGTCTTTAATAAAGTTGTTTAAAGTTCTGTCTCTATATATCCTTCTCTCTAAGGTCCTCTCTCTCTCTTGAGTTAAATCTAGTTAAATTTACTTTTCTCTCTCTTGACTTACAAGGTCCTCTCTATCTCTCTCTCCCTTGACTTAAGTATTTGTAAAGATCTTTAGGTCTCGCTCTCTATATTTCTCTAGATAGGTCCTCTCTCTATCCTTCTCTCTAAGGTCATCTCTCTCTCTTGAATTAAGTCTTTTTAAAGCTCTTTATTTCACTCTTTATTCTTCTATCTTTCTATCCTTCTCTCTAAGATCCTCTATCTCTCTTGACTTGACCTTTTTAATAAATCTTTCTCTCCCTCTCTCTCTATCTCTATCTTTGTCTCTCTCTCTCCCTTGACTTAATTATTTTTAAAGATCTATATTTAGATATCTCTCTATCCTTCTCTCTAAGGTCCTCTCTCTCTTGACTTAAGTATTTTTAATAAATCTATTTCAAGTTCTCTCTCTATTTATCCTTCTCTCTAAGGTCCTCTCTCTTGAGTTAAATATTTTTAAATATTTTTCTCTCTCTTGACTTACAGGTTCATCTCTCTCTCCCTCCCTTGACTAAATTATTTTTAAATCTCTTTCTTTAGATCTCTCTCTATCATTCTCTAGATAGGTCCTCTCTCTTCTTGACGCAATTATTTTTAAAGCTCTCTCTCTCTTGACTTAAAGCTCTCTTTGTCTCTTGACTTAAGTATTTATAAATATCTCTCTCTCCTTAAGTATTTTTAAAGCTCTTTTAACTTTATCTCTTTATCCCTCACTAGATATGTCATCTCTCTCTATCCTTCTCTCTAAGATCCTCTCTCTCTTGACTTAAGTATTTTTAATAAAACTCTTTCTTTCTCTCTCTAGATCCTTCTGTCTAAGGTCCTCTCTCTCTCCTAAGTTAAATATTTTTAAATATCTTTCTCTCTTGAATTACAAGGTCCTCTCTCTCTCTCTTGAATTAACTCTTTTTAAAGCTCTTTCTTTAGATCTCTCTCTATCCTTCTCTAGATAGTTTCTTTCTTTATCCTTCTCTCTAAGGTCTTCTCTCTCTCTTGACTTTTAATTCTTTTTATTTATCTCTTTCTCTCTCTCTCTCGACTTAAGTATTTTTAAAGCTCTTTCTTTCTCTCTTTATCCTTCTCTACATGGGTCCTCTATCTCTCTTGAGTTAAGTATTTTTAAAGCTCTTTCTCTCTCTCTCTCTTAAGTATTTTTTCTGTAGAATGGGATCAATAAGAAAAAATTTCTCAAGTAGAGATTCTATCCAAATTTAGCTATTAGATCAAATGAGGCTAAATAACACATAGTTGAATATAGGGAGGAGGACCAAGTTCAAATAATGCATGTTGGAGAGGGGTTAGGATTGCTTCCTTCTATAGGTATGGATGAGCATATGAATCTAGCTAAAGAGGTAAAGAGAAAAATTTCTTATAGAAATTTAGATCATTTACTTGAAATGGGTAATGAGAAATTGAGATGTTATGCCAAAAAAACTAGAAATACTAGTAGGAGGTAAATGAATAAATTTGTAAAGGAAATAATCAATGCTCATTTCAATCATCTTGGTACACTTGAAAAAGTCCAATTGTTGTCACTTTTACTTCTTTGTAATGAGCTGAAAGAGATATTACAATTTTTGGGTGTAGATTCAACATTGAATAAGAAGAAAGCTTCATTCCTAGGAAAATATATTTTTGAAAATGTTAAAAACAATTTATATTCCATTGGGAAAGAATCTTGATTAGTAGATAAGGCCATTTCAAGAAGAGTGATGTTGACATTTATTTTAAATAAAAATATATCAAGAAAAAGAAAAATATCTTCACTTTCAACTGAAATTGGTTTTAGTAGAAATAAAATAACAAATTATGTGAAAAGGAGAAAGGTTTTGGATGATAGTTTAGAAAGAAATTGTGAAATTATGTGTAGAGCTCCCCATTCTAATAGGATTGAAGATGTTGTTAGGAACTTGATCTTAACATTTTTGGAATGATCATACCCATCCATCATCAAATAGTAGAATGTTATTATATAGGATTGGGCTCAATGATTATGAACATCATACAAAAAAATTGGTTAGACATAACACAACATGAGATGTATGTGAACTTTTGTAATTTGAATCCTCATATATAAAGATTGGGAAAACAATGTTTGAAAAGTTAAAGTCATATTATGTGAAGATAAATAAGGTTTTTACAACTTCTTGTTGTCATTATCATATTGAATTTGATCTCTACTATCAAGTGTTTTGAAAGATGAAAGAAGAAAGTGATGGTTTTCAAAATGCACCTCCTAAATGGGTAAGTTTTTTCATAGAATCCATCTTATATGATAATGCAATTGGTCAAATAAACTACATAAAAGGATTTTGTGAAACATGTGGAAATTTGGATAAAATTACTTTGAGAAAAAAAGATACCAACCCAACAAAGATATTAAATTGCAAAATTTACAAGTACGTAAAGTTTCAAACAAATTTTGGGAAATAATCCACAAGGCTAAACTATGTAGAAGAGGAGATACCTATTGAAACATTTATGGTTTTTTTTTTAAATTAACACAATAGTACATACAACGTGCCTTTTTTGCTAAGTGGCAAGCATAATAGTTTCAAACATTAAGAGATACTTTCCCACTTAGAGAATAGTTCTATTAGTATTTGACTTTGTAGAAAATTTCTCCTTTGGATGGTGTTGAATATACATATGATGAATGAGTCATTAAGAAATAATATCACTTTTATATTAGTGATGATAAAGAGCATGACACACTTTTTGTACAACATTTCGTTACGATTTTTTTTTAGAATTTTAAAAGTAGGGTGTAAAAATCAAAAAGCATTTTGTATGGTCAAATGGATGTGTGACAAAGTTCAAATCATCATGACCATTTTATGCACTATGTAGATATAATCAAAATTACAAAATACCACACATTTGGAGTTTCTTTGAGAGTAGGCATGGAAAGGGTGAGCATGATGGTGCAAGAGCTTGCATCAAACATGCTCTAAAATAGTATAAAATAAGTTATTCACAAGATCGTATAGATGATGCACATGATGTTGAATGGTGTAAGAAAAACTTTGTAGACCATATTGTTAGTAATTAATGTTAGTGCTCACATGTATTAATGTGTGAATGAGTTGTGGTAGTAACAACTCATGTAATTATTGTGGGTGTTAGGTTTGTTAGTATGCTATGTGAGTATTACAAGTTGTTAAAACAACTTGTATATTTAGGATTTGTTATAGAAATTCCCTATAATATAGGATATGGGAATCTTATATATGTAATAGCTTATTGGATGAAAAGATGATGAAGCATGATATTATGAACTTAATTATTTTCTTGCTTCTATTATTTTTCCTAAAATCTCTAATATGGTATCAGAACTAGCTCCTATGCTTGCTCCCATTTCGCATAAAACTCTTGCCCATCGACATCAGTAATTCAAAGAAGGGTCAAATCTCTCATTTTTATGTTGTGGATCAAGCTCATTCTATAGACACTCAAATTTTTCCTCACAATCATAACGATATTCGTCTATTGATTAAATAGATATTATTATTTATTTAATCAATTCATTCAATACTTTCTTCTATTCATGCATTTCATCAAATCATTGAACCATCTCATGCTCATTCAATATCTGTTGCATTAACATTCATTTCCATTTGCAATATCATTCATACCCATTTGCATAATAATTCATAAACATCATTTCCATATTAAATCAATTATCATTATCACCCATAATTGTTTCATATTCATCTCCATTAATAAATAAATTATCATAGTCATTGATTATTATTTCATAATAAACTAATTATCATAACTTGTATATTAATCATATCATTTGCATAAATCATTCATGAAATATTGCATTTTAGTAAAGCATCTTTAATCATTTTATTTATATTTAATCATTTAGGTACATTTTAATCTAATAACCCTTTATCACTTTCATTCTCATCCATAACATTTAACCCAACAATTTGGGATAATGGCATTTCCTTCTATCACATCTTTTATCCCACATTTCATCTTCAACCCTTCTCGATCCTCAAGGAACTCCTATTTAAAATGAGATTTCCCTCTCATTTTGGCTCTCACAAATTTTTCTCACAAATTTACAAACTTATATCATTTTTGCATCTTGATTGCATTTTGTGCTCATAAAATATTAGAGAAAATACATAAACAAAGATCTTGTTTATAGGGAGACAATGGAGATTGATTTATTTTAAAAGCATCATTTTGTTTTTGTAGTTTAGATTTACATTTATGGTTTTGCTTTTAATTAGAATGGCTCTATTGATGTGGTTTGAAATGGTGGTTCTTACTCCATAGAACCATGCATTTTTCTAGCTCTACAATTGGTGAACCTGACATGTTTAAAAGCTTTGTTTGAATAAAAGCTCATCCATATCCATGTTTGAAATGTTTTAAAGGATATTACTGTTTTAAAAGCTTTCATTTTGGCATAGACAGGGAGGATGCTACTAAAGAAAGCTTTACACCTGCCAATAACATTTTTTTTTTAAAGTTTCTTAAGTTTTTTTCAACAAAGCCATTTTGTGCATATTTTGCACAACATTGCAAGCCCTTCCACACATTTTTCAATATCACATGCTTTGAAATTTGTTTATCATGTTATTGGAAATTTTTGAATAGAATTAGTTTGGCTCATTTTCTTTGCACTGTAAACTTTTATCACCAATAGAAGAGTTTTTTTTTTTTTTCCAAGTAGCATTTTCTTGCAAGTTTCTTATGCCTTTGGCTTTATACCTACAAGTTGCATTTGCTTGAAAGTTGCTAAAATATTTTTCAAAAAGGAAAAGAAAAGAAAACCATCTTGTGCACATTGGCAAATAGTTAACATACCTTGTCTATGCCTTTGTCAAACAACTTGCTTGCCTTGTCCATGCTTTCGTATTTTTTCTTGCATCTCTCAGATTTTTGATTAGTTGTGTTTTGGCAAACAATTTGCATCTTTTTGTGCTCATTTTGCATTCTGTGCAGGTCTTGCAATCATTACAGTTCATGGGGCAGTGGCTATTCTAAGATATTTCTATCAGGCTGCAATCTTGTGTGTCTGGAGGATGTTTACTGTCAACATGCAATTCTATTTTTCTTCTAACTTTGGTTCTCCTTTGATTTTAATTTAACAATCATTTTTAGTTTGTTTTAGTTTTTTTTAGTTTAGTATTAATATAGTTTAAGTTTTTAATTTGATTTTGTTAGTTTTAGTTTGAGTTTAGTTTTATTTTAATTTAGCTTAGTTCAATTTAGTTTTAGTTTAATTTAAGTTAGTTTTTAGTTTAGTTTCTAATCTCTTATTTAGTTAGATTTTTTTTTAATTTTTAGATTTTAGTTACTAATTTAATTTAGATTAGATTTTTTTTGCTTTCTTAATATAGCTTTTAAATTTAATTTTAGATTTAAATTAGATTTTAAATTTAATTGTACATTTAAATTAGATTTTAAATTTAATTTTTATTTTTTAAATTTTTTTAATTTAGCTTAGATTTTTAAATCATGAAAAATCATTAATTTAGATTTTACTTGGATTCTTAGTTTTATTTTTTATTTTTTGGATTTTGGCTTTCTAAATTAGATTCTTAGTTAGAGTTAATTTAGAATTTAGATTAGAGATTTAGATTTAATTTAGTTTTTAATTCTTAGATTAGTTTTTAACTTTAGATTAGTTCTAATGTAGAGTAATTTTTAATATTGGCTTTTAGTTTTAGATTAATTTTAATTTAAAATAGCTTTTAATTCTTATTAATTAGAATAACTTTTTTAAAGTTTTTAATTTGCGCTAACTTTTAAATTAGATTAGTTTTTAATTAGTGTCCAACTTAGATAAGTTTTAAATTTGGATTAACTTTGAATCTAGATTAGTTTTTAATCTCTAACTTTAGATTTGTAATTTAGATTAACTTTTAATTTTAAATTAGATTTTTATCTTAGATTAGCTTTTTTTTTCTAGATTAATTTTCTTTAAATTTATGTTAGTTTTCATTTTGGTTAAGTTTTGGTTTTGTGACTAATTTTGTTAATTGGGTTTCTTTTGCTAGGTTCATTTGGAAAAGAATTGAAAATCAAAACATACGCTTGTTAAAGAAAGAAGGCATGAAACTACTAATGAGATTTTGATGCAAGACATTGGTCGAAGACATGATTTTGAAACCAATTGTCTTTTAGATTATAAAACACTTCAATTGGTGCATTAAAAATGAACAATTGTCTTCTTCCACATAGGCTTAACTAGGGGGTCAATGAACACTATTTTTTGTGTATGAGATGGTAGGGAGTATGCTCTCACCTTGTGCAAAACTTGGTGATAAAAACCAGACCCATCTATTTTTATGTGTCACCCCAATTCAATAATCGAAGTATCCTCTCCCCTTATGCACTTGTGTGATCCTAGGTGCAAGAGAAACAATTATTGACTCTAGAACTTGGGCTTGTTCTAGTGGGAAAAAGTACTCACCCTAGGACGACTCAAACCAGTAGCACCTTGAACCTGAGGGACTTCTAGCCGGTATATAAAAGTGGATTCTTGGGGAAAGCCCAAGAATCACGCGTATGGTTCTGACGAGATGGATCTAAAAGGGGATTCTTGCCACATGGATCATGCCCTATGAATGAAATGCCCTTACTAAACACCTATTGTTTTAGAAGCCAACCATTTTTTTAGCCATTGCTTGGTATAGTGCAGGGTACAGTATCATGCTCAAAGACACTCTCTACTGATCCCCTTGAGTAGAGATACCAATTCTTGGGAAGTGACTACCCAAAAATATGAAGTTGGTGTGCCCGAATGACATTAATGAGCCATGGAGGGGAGCCAGTGCCACCAAACTTCTAAGCTATCCACTCTTGAGAAGGAAAGGTGTTTAGCACCAATCCGGGGTATATTGGTGGGCTATATCAAGTATACAAACTCTTGGCCTATTGGCCTATTAGGATTGTGCTTGTCTCATGTACATTTGCATACACCAAAACATCATGCTTGTCAAATTTTCAAACAGTTTTTACCACATTCACAAATCTAAACACAAACAATTGACCTCAAACAAACATCACACCTAGTAACTTGCAACACCTCAAAACATTTCCAAAACCATCAACCAAATATGTCTAACCGCTATCCTCCATATTCATCCACAACCTATGAATGAAACCATAGGATTGAATATCTTGACCATTGTTTGAAAGAGCTCGAAAAACAACTTGAATCCCAACATTTGAATGAAGTGATGCAATCATCTCATAAGCCTTTATCCTCACCCAAAACTACATCATCCAAGTTCAATGTCCATGAATTTCTACAAAGGCTAAATGAGAAACCTAAATCTATGTCCTCAAACACAAATAATATTGAGCAATCATACCATGTCATGCACCTATCTTCATCTCCCATAAGTCAAAATAAACCTCATGAGTCTTACACCCAAGTTAATGAATCTATCCAACCATCCTCTCTCATCATACCATCTCCATTTAATGAGTCATGTCAATCTATTAGTCCAAATAATGCTAGCATAGACTCCCCTACAAATCAAGATCAAAGTATTCTTTCCATTCCATCCAATGATACCAAAAATCTCCAATGCTCTCCAATCTTTGACCAAGATCCCATCTCTCAAGAACCTCATGATGATCCCCTTATCTCTTTTTTTTTTCATCCAAGATGATCCCCTTCCATCTCAAGATAAAGGTATCTTTCCAAATCTTCCTTCCACCTCATCTAATGAATCCATACCATCTCATGATTCCATCATATCCAATGATCAAGATAGGCTTTCCACAAAATATCAGGATTCCCTTCCTCGTCAAGATCAAGCTATACCTCCATTCAAGGATACCCTTTCATTCCATGATGATGTTCATCCTTCTCATGATCAAGACATTCCTTTCATACCACTTCTTGATGATTCCATACCTAATAAAGAGCAAGCTACTCCATCTCCTACACCTCTTGATCCTTTTCCAAGTCAAGATCAAAGTACCCCCTTATCCCCATGTCAAGATCCTATCACACATCCTAATTCCCCTCCTGATCACAAACATCCACAAGAGTCTATCACCCCTATCCAAGCTATTCATGAGCCCCTTTCTTATCAAATGGGTTATCTCACTTTTATCCAAGGTGGTTTACTCAAAGATCTTGTTATTCCTTCAATATCACATCCACCTCACGATGGACTTGCATCTTGTTTCATAAACAATATATATCCCATTGGCAAAAAAATGTGTCAAAGTATGAACTACAAAGGAAAAGGATTAGGTCTTCATGAACAAGGTATCCTAGAACCCCTTTATATCCAATAAAATCCATATTATCATGGCCTTGGCTATACACCTCACTCTCAAGAAATTGGTATCCGTCGTAAGTCCAGATTCCATCAAAATAAACCTACTTATCCTAGTCCATCAAACATTCCATCTATCCTAGGTCCTTATCCTAGCCCATAAAACCGTCCATCTATCCTTGGTCCTTATCATCCAAACCCTAGTTCATTAACCCTTCCATCCATATTGGGGCCCTCCATCCCTCCATCTCCTATTCATCAAGAAAAACAAAGGCACACATCCATGGTTCCCTCTCAAAATTTTACCTACATTAACCCATCCATAAGACCTCCATATCATTCATCCCATTTCTCTTGGAAGCAATTTGGGTGTCAAATGTCAAAATCTTCCATATCAAAATTCACATGTATCAAAGGATCAACATGTCTCCTTGAAGAGCCATGTAAAAATAAAAGAAAATTTGATCCCAAGTCAAAATAAAATCCCAAAAGGCCACAAAGGCCCATCAAGTCAAAATAAAAAATCCAAAAGGCCACAAAGGAACATAAAGTCAAAAGAAAAATCCAAAAGGCCACAAAGGCCCATCAAGTCAAAAGCAAAAAATTCAAAGGCCACAAATGCCCATAAATCAAGAAGAAAAAATTCAAAGGCCACAAAGGCCCATAAAGAAAAAAGAAGAATCTCAAAAGTCACAAAGGCCCATGAATCAAACATCAAAGTCAAAAGCTATGTGGATTCCTAAAAGTCTTGTAGAAGTAATAAAATCTAAATTGGCATCCAAATTTTCTAATCTAAAATCTTCCTCCTATTGTCCATCTAAAAACCTATCACCTTCCAAATTCATTTTTCCTCCATCACTCTAGACTATCCTTCAAGGTGTGTGCCGATGTTCATGTTATCTAGATGCTTATACTATTTTGTGACATAATAAGCTCAATGATGATAAAAGCACTTAAAAGGCACAAGAGGCTTCATCACCTTCATTCTCTTCCATCTTGCATTTCATTTTCTTCATCTTTCCTATCGTAGATAAATCAATCAATTGCTTAACTCACTGATATATGTCTCTTGAATCAAATCTCAAATCAATCAACCTTCTTCTCAAAATTTCATGTCCCCTTAACCCATTAGTCAATCCATCATTGCAGCACCTTGTCTTGCGTAAGCATAATTCTCAATCAGCTTAATTAGCTCAATCAACTTCATCAGCTCATCAACTTGGCTATATTGATCATTTCCATCAATTGTTTAGTTACACCCATCAACTGTGCATTTTCATCAAAATGTACATCACTGCTTTATTAGTTGCACAATATCAGGTATCTAATCACTTTCTAGACATCTATCGAGAGATTAATCTTCTTACAATCTGTAAGATCAATCTCTTGAGGGGGAATATCATTCTTACAATAATCCTCACCAATATATATTTGGGGCATGTATCAGTTGATCAATCTTTTTCTTTGAAACAATGCAACAAGTTGCATTGTCTCAAAGAGGGGAAAAATGTAGACACTCAAATTTTTCCTCACTGTAGTAACGATATTCATCTATTGATTAAATAGATATTATTATTTACTTAATCAATTCCTTCAATACTTTCTTCTATTCATGCATTTCATAAAATCATTGAACCATCTCATGCTCATTCAATATTTGTTGCATTAATGTTCATGTCCATTTGCACTATCATTCATACCCGTTTGCATAATAAATCATAATCATTCATAATCCATTTGCATAATAATTCATAAACATCATTTCTAGATTAAATCAATTATCATAGTCATTGGTTATTATTTCATAATAAACAAATTATCATAACTTGCATATTAATCATATCATTTGCATAAATCATTCATGAAATATTACATTTTAGTAAAGCATCTTTAATCATTTTATTCATATTTAATCATTTAGGTACATTTTAATCTAATAACCCTTTATCACTTTCATTCTCATCCATAACATTTAAATCAACAGTATGAGATAATGGAATTTCCTTCTGTCACATCTTTTATCCCACATTTCATCTTCAACCCCTCTCAATCCTTAAGGAACTCCTATTTAAAATGGGATTTCCCTCTCATTTTGGTTCTCACAAAGTTTTCTCACAAATTTACATACTCATATCATCTTTTCATCTTGATTGCATTTCTCATTCACCATAGCCTCTTTATTTAATTTTGTTCTCATAAAATTTGAGAGCAAATGCATAAACAAATATCTTGGTGATAGGGAGACAATGGAGATTGATTTCTTTTTAAAGCATTATTTTGTTTCTGTAGTTTAGATTTACATTTCTATTTTTTCTTTTAATTATAATGGCTCTATTGATGTGGGTTGAAATGGTGATTCTTACTCCATAGAACCATGTATTTTTATGGCTCTACACATTCATTTGTGGTGATGTTATTGGTGTGATCACACAGCTTGTAATCCATCCTTTGGTAGGAGCTTTTTCCGGTTTCAAATGTTCCTTTGCGGCACACAATGATAGTGTGGGCCGTGTATCATGGATCCATCTATTGCATTCTTCCATGGAGATTGGATTCATCTCTTTGATCTAATCGGTGGCTTTGTAAACTCGTAATGAGGAGATCTCTATCACCACATCTACACTTGCTAAGTCTATCTCAGGTTGTGTGTTATGCACGTTGACTTTTCCTTATTGTCAATGTTTGAAAAATAAGAGGTGGAGGCATCAGTTATTGTTTGTGATTTGATTTGATTTGCATTGCTTGACACCTTTGATATCAGATCGATTTGCAAAGTCGTGGTTAGTAGTCATTCTATTTGTTTGTGCAGATTGTTTACAATCTAAGATTGATATTGTTTCTCTTCCTCAATGGTTGAGACATTTACCTCTTCAACTTTGTGAATCAAACTTGTGATCAATCTATATGCTTCATAATCTTTATAATTTTGAGGGTTAGCAATGGGTGAGCTGGAAACCCCACAAATGAAGTGGGATTTCTTGCCTCTGCTGATCAAGTTAAGGGCTTCTCAGAATGCCAAGATTTTCTAGATTATGGCATAACAATGGTGACCAAGATATTTATTTGTTAGGGAATTCAGAGACAAGGTTTCACTTTGAGGGTGTTGTGAAAGATCACCTTCTATTGAGTAATTTATACCATTCTCTTTAGTGTGAGATATTCATATTAGAAATTAAAATTAGTTGATTAGTTTTGTGTCGAGGCTTTTAGTTAGTCATTTTGTTGTATATAATTTCTAAAGTATTTGTCTCTAAAGATAGTTTTTTTATCAAAGGTAGTCAAAGTTTGTCAAAATTTGAATAGTGTCAAAAATAAAAAGTTATAAAAATAAATATTGCTTCAGAGCTATAAATGGATGTATTCTCACTTGTACGTGACATCCATTTTATGGGGGAATTCTAAAATTATGATTCAAGATCAAATTTTCTAATTAAGCAACACATCTATTGGAGAATCGAGGCATAGGGGGTTGGAGGTCAATCTATGACCTCTTGTAGTTACCAATGGTGAGGTTGCTCATCAACTTTGGTGACATTTTATTTCCTTTTATGCACCATGACATTATTTGCTAGAGGTTTGTGAATAAATGGAAATTTCACATTGTAGGGGACACAATGTTCCATTCCTAGTTTGTGATATGTATGATAATTTTTATATAATTTCCCTATTGTACACACATAGTGGCAAACAAAAGATATAATGTAATGCAGTTCATGGATCTTGAAAGGGTTTGTGGGAGGATCTAGAAAACCACACAAGGTGGATAGATGGTGGAGGTTCCCATTCACGTCAAAGTTTGTGGTACGCCTATTTAAAACCATGTAAGGAGAGAGCCTTTCTTTTGGATCAAGGTCATAGGGGTGAGCATATTGCAGAGGAGTGTGTGAATTTTCTTCTACCATGTTCACACTAAGGGGGGGGGGTGTTAGGAATTAATGTTAGTGCTCACATGTATTAATGTGTGAATGAGTTGTAGTAGTAAAAACTCACGTAATTATTGTGGGTGTTAGGTTTGTTCGTATGTTATGCAAGTATTATGAGTTGTTAAAACAACTTGCATATTTAGGATTTCTTATAGAAGTTCCCTATAATATATGATATGGGAATCCTATATATGTAATAACTTATTGGATGAAAAGATGAGGAAGCATGATATTATGAATTGAATTATTTGCTTGCTTCTATTATTTTTCCTCAAATATCCAATACATGTGAGGTTGACACATTTTTAGGAATGAACTGATACATTCCACATAGAGTATTTTGGGAGATATCAAGTGTGTATAAATTACATATGAAATTTTGAAACTTTAAATAATTTATATATATACATGTTTTTTCACATAAGTTTATTTTTATGTATCTAGGTGTGGATAGAAGATTGATGCATAGATGCAAGATGGTAGACAAAACAAGATTTTTACATTATGCCATGAGTACAAACCATCACCCTAGATGGACATTGTACACAAGGGATTATTCTTATTTTTGCATTGAGTGTATTTTGGAAAAATTTGAGGCATGCAACAACCAACAATGTGGATATGTTAGTGAATGGAATTTTGTGCCACTAGTCATTCCCAACACATATGAAAAATATGAGGATGAAAGATTGAAAGAAATTCCTTTGATTTCAATTGATTATAATCATATTTCAAGATTGGTTAGAAAGGGTACATGTGTACTTGATATAGCTATTACTTAATTTTTCTATTAGCTCAATGAGGTAGAGCTTTTGAGGTTTTCAAAAGAATAAGGTACATTTTATTTTTCTGCTACATCACATTCATGTGCATAAACAAAATCAAGAGATTACATTACCAAATCACATTCATATAGATGCACATAACATAGGAGAATATTACACAATATTTTCAATAAAAGTAATCTTTATTGATGATGTAAACAAATGATGTATCACACAAGCCATGAGACTAACTTGTCTAATGCAAAAAAATAAATATACATTTGTAGATAAGAAATGCACATATAAGGAAAAGTGACCCATCATTGCCCAAATGACAAGTCTTGGTCCCAGTCAAGGTTGAGTTTCCTTGCATCATCTTGGGTCCTCCCGCTTGTCTTGCATCCAATGTTGCTCCTTGTTGCTTTTAGTTGTCTGCATCTAAGAGAGAGAGTGATGTTAGAGCAATGAAGGTCACAAATTAGTATATGCACAAACATATAAAAAATATATAACTTGACCTCCATTTGCATTAAAATAGTTTGCATATCATATATGCTATAGGGAAGCAACAAATGATTAAACTCATCAGTCATATGCACATATTTTCCTAACATGTTTGCTTCCTATGTAGGTATAGGAAAATTAATGTTGTTGTTTTTATTTATTATATTACAACTTGCGTGGTGAAATGGACTCCCACAAGGGTTGAGATCAGCATGCTGTTTTATTGTGATTTAAAGAAGCATAGAAAGGTGTTTCATCTTTTTGTGGTTCCCTCAAGCAACCATACATCATCTATGATAGTGAGATTTTAGTCACTATCATAAGTGACATATACTTGTAAAAGGAAATCATTAAGGATGTATGTAATAGATCATGGTATTAAAATAGATTGCAAAGTACAATATGAGCATGTGTTTTTGATACATCATGTTACGAGATAGAAAGATTCATCAACTGTTGTTAGAGATTTGTATAAGTGAAATGAAGTATATGTTTAGGAGTTACCAAGCCAACATGTTTTCCAAAACAACAATGCTCTTTAAAGAAGCAAAAAATGCACAAGGTTTGAAGTGATGAATGACAGGTGTTAAAGTCAATACATGGAAAAGTCAAGTATGGAATGAAACAAAGAGCTACATACAATTTCAAAGAAAAATTAACCATACAACATATAAGAGACTAGATAGTCATATGCACATACACACAGTCCATGAGCAACAATAATGATGATTAAGTATATAGAATGTTCATAAGTAAAGAATGTACCAGTGAGAACAAAGATTAAGTGCCAATACCAGTTCACTATTATCAATGAGAAATACTTGCTTAGTAAAATCATAAGATAAGGAGGTGCAATCATTAATCAAAATATTGTCATTTTGATAATCATGAGGGGGAAATCATGAAAGGAAAAACCTCTATATGAAAATACATAGGCTCCTCTAAGAATGCAATAAGAATGATAATGATATTGATACAACAAGATTCTTAAAGGATTATCACATTGGTGGTGGTTAGTAAAGAGGCTTGCAAAGGAAAATGCATAAGAAAGATAAAGGTTGAACTTCAAGGAATAAATGCTATGCATGATGACAACCTTAGGGAAGTTTGTAAGTGGATAGGGCACAAAAGATAGTGTTAAAGAAGCATTCATGTTGTTAAGAGGAAATGTATTTAAAGCCAATTCTTTTGTCCTAATACAAATATTGGAGTTATGTTCAAACGAAAGTCAAGATTTCATAGTCATGCAAGATTTTAATGAATATAGGTTTGGGAATTAAAGGTGAAGGTAGAACCATAGGCCATAACAGGGCAGTCGAGTGCCTAATGCAAAAATTATAATCTGTTACATTGAAATTTGTGATAAGATGGCAATCCATTGATCTTGTGAAAAATGAAGAAGGCCCCACATACCAGAGGTATTAATAATATAGTTGAGTCTCATATGACAATGGTAGAATACATTTTGAAAACTCGAAGGACAAGCATCCTATATTCAAGGATAGGTATAGGTTGCATCGTGGGAAGTTTGAGTTTGGAGGATGAAGTATGAAAAATAAAACCCTTGACATCAAATAGTGTAGACCTATATTTTCAAAATGTGAAATGAAAGCTATGTATAGAGGAAACAACATATGCATCATTTTGTTTTCTTCCAAGCTAGAAATTTTTAGAAGAATGCAAAGAGTATATTCTTTTGTAAAGAATGCTTGAGCTTGAGTCATTTTTTGTTTAGAGAAATACAAACATAGTTCGATTTTGATTTTTTTTACTGCAGAATTAAAAGATAAAATGCAGAATTTTTTTTCCCATACCTGACTGTATATGTCGACTCAACATAGGAATGATGGAAAAGTGTCACTGTGTGTTCAAATGTACGATGAACGATCTCCAGATTGCTTGTGCATGAACCATGGCAGCTTGTCCAACAATGGAAAATGGAAATGTGAAATGAATGAGTTTGGCCATGGCTTTTCTCTTCAAGGTTTCATTAACAATAATACATGCTAATGGGAGATAGGCATTTTTGCCTATGTTTTTTTTTTTTTAAATACAACATAAACTAATACCCTTGACCATGTCCTCCTATGTTTAGCATTTATGCTTTATTTCATGCTTTATTTTCACTTCTTTGC
This sequence comes from Sequoia sempervirens, assembly GCA_007258455.2. Classification (NCBI taxonomy): domain Eukaryota; kingdom Viridiplantae; phylum Streptophyta; class Pinopsida; order Cupressales; family Cupressaceae; genus Sequoia; species Sequoia sempervirens. Next base: position 21,150 of record VDFB02261716.1, on the reverse strand, counting down.
ATTACATTATAATCATAGTCAAGTCATGGCTTTTGTATTTATTTTGCATTCCAAATATATAATGTAAAGTATTCTGGTCAAATGATGCATTATAAATTATTTTGTCAAAATTACTATTGCTTAATGCAAAATGATATATAATGCAGACAAATTGGCTACATTGGTTATAGGATGGTCAAAGAAGTGTTTTATTGCTTTCCAAGCATATAGGAAAGTTGGGGGAGGTTATCAAACATGTGGAGAGAATATAGGGGGCTTTTACTGACTTTGTTGGAGAGTTAGAGAGTATTTAGGCCCATTTTTGCATGCTTTATGATAGACTTGGTCAAAATTGACCTTTTCAAACATATTGGAGCTCTTTTAGGGAGGTTTTAGCTGCTAAAATATATGCTTTTTATAGGCATACGAGCTTAGAAGCTTCTAGTTCCTTTTTTGTTGAAACTATTTGGGAGTTGATGGATATAGTCACTTGTGTGACTCATTTGTAATCAGTTCTTACTTGTTCTTTTTCTGCTCTGTGACTTTGGAGTCCTTTGGAGAAAAGACAATACTTTGTAACTTATTTTGGGTATGAAATATAGTGAAGGCCTTGGATGCCATTGACATGAAATTTTTTCCTTCTTGCTTATTGCATTATTGTGTATCCCCATATGATTGATCAAGTTATCTATGAGATGGTATTCATTTCCTCTTGACTTTGTCTCATATCTTTGATGCCTTTATGCAAAAGTGTGTTGTTGCAAGTTGCAGATCATGTCATAAAAATGAAAAATAGCTTTTAGCATTGGAGATATTTTTCCCTTTGAATTTTGAGCTTTAAGACCTTTCTTTGAAGTAATTATGCAAGAACATACAATAATAGGTTGTGCAAGTTTGTTTTCTGTCATTGCAAGCAAGTGCTTGCAAGTTGAATTTCATAGTCCCATTTAGTTTGGTGCATCACCATAGGAGTACTTTTCATTTTAAGTTCTCCTTCTTACCCCTTTTCACAATAAATGTAGTAGAATAGTTGATAACCAAAGGAGCCGACCTTCTCTGGAGGATTGATCTCATATAAGGAACTTACACCTTAAGATCATTCCAAGGTTTCTCTAGAGCGCTAAGTTTTGCATCTTAACTTGCTAGGTCTTGTAGCTTAACAAGGGTGTAACTTTAGTAGATAACAATAACTTTATTATAAATTTACAATGTAGTTATTTGTAAAGTTTATTACTTAGAGATGAGCTAAATTTATTGATCTTTAGTCTAGATGGTTCTAATTTTTTTACCAAATTTCCATGTAATTTTGGTGTATAGGAGATGTTTTTGCAATCATAGCAGAGCCTAGAAACATAGGTCTTAGTTATTATTTAATGTGTTACACAAAAGGGAGGAATAAGCTAAATGAACCTAAAACAAGCAATGAAATGTTGTTTCTTATAGGTGAACATTTAAATTTATATATACATGTACATGTACATTACCTTACATTGAATATATTATACAAACCTTGAGTGAAAATGTTGTGTGCACATGTATTACCTTAGTTTCATGTTGTTTACCATGCAATTTCAGTTGTAGTGCAAGGGATATATTTGAAACAAGTTAAAATTGTTCAACATGGGATTCATTTTATCAACTATCAACCTAGGAACAAGGTATATTGATATAGTCACCTAGTAATTGTGACCACCCTACATCTTCATGTAGTTTGACATGCGTGTGGAAAAAAAAATGGAGACTAGATATAGTGATGATCATAAAATATATTACATGTTATTGAAGAGTAGGATGAACCAGTTGTTTGAGTTAGATATCCATTATTTCAGTTCAAGTACATGTACATATGTTCAAGTGAGAACTTATAGTAGTGTTTGAACTCCATTGTTTTAGTTACTTATAATATGTTGAGGACAATTATTTTACATTTGGTTGGACACAAATTAGTGATTGAAATACATTGTTGTAAGTTAATTTCTAGATGTTCAAGTAGGATCCAAAAGTAGAAGTGAAGTGTGTACATGATTATTACATTTGAGCTTAATTTGGAGTTTAAGGATGAAGTACTAAATAACTTGTGACACTAAATTACATTTAATGTGCCACTTTTAAGGGTCCATGTTGAAGTAGTATTTAATTCAAATTAATTTTATATTTAAATTTGTGACACCATTTTAAAGGATGCAGTACTATTTAAAGTGGTCCACTTTTAAGGATGATGTAATATTTAATTAATGTACAGAGTCCAATTTACCTAGAAATACTTAATAGGAGATTTGAATTTACATTGCACAAGTGTAGATATTCATATAATTTTCAAGCATATCCCATCTTTTTGATGATCATAATGTTACATATTTAATTTACTTGTGACTGTAGGATTATCTAGATTTAGAAAATATTATAAATTTATTCATGATGCAAGTAATTTTATACATATTGTGTATATTTTGAGATCACATGTGTGTTGTTACCATTTATTTTATCTTTATCTTCATTATACATTGTGGCTTTCTATTAGGATCTTCAATCTTAAATCTCCTTCAAGTACATAAATTTACAATTGATAACAAAGGATTCAATCACTTCCATATGATAGTCTATTGGGATAGTCTCTTTCTATAGTTCTAGCCTTGTTTGTTAGCAAAATAGATTGCATACCTACATTTATTTGATACTTTCTAGTAGGTCAAATCTTAGTTGCATGATTATTCCTAATATAGCCCTATGATGTAAGGCATCTACTACCCCATTTTCCTTTCCTTTAACATAAGTCATTTGAATTAGGCTATGTAAAAAAAATATTAGAGTCCCTTAAGATTAGTGTTCAAATTTGATACATATTTAATTTCCTTGTGAATTTAGGATTATCTAGATAGAAAATAGTATAAATTGATTCATGATGATTAATTTTGTACATATTGTGTATATTTTGAGATCACATGTGTGCTATTACCATTGATTTTATCTTTATCTTTGGTAAATACATGATTTGATGGTTATCTATTGACATGACATACATCATTTTTTTGCACACATCTATATGCAATTGAATTTTTTTGTCTTGAGCTAAATACAATTTTAAAAGAAGTTTTAAATTCCAAAAATATACACTATGTACACATGATATATATTTAAATGAACAATTCATAATTTATATTAAATAAACTCACATATACACATTTATGTCCAAGTTCTTGAAGATCTAAAACATACACTTGAACCATGTAATCATAACAATTTTTGAAAGTTGTATGTGTATTTAAGTTCATATTTAAATAAAGTTGAAACATGTACATGTGTATATATATATAACACAACTATATCCATTTAACATTTAATATAAATTTAACATTTTTAACATATACAAATCATTTACTCATGAGTTCTTTGAATAGATACAATGTATAAACATAAACATGTACATGTAGATGAATATGTAAGCATAAACATAGACAAACATGTACATCTAGTTGAATATTTAAGCTCAAACATATGTATTTATATCATAGGTAAATGTATGTAATAAAGTCTTGGTGTAAATTCACATGTCCTAGTGTTGGATGTGATATATCAAACATAAATCATCACCTAGACAAATGTGAACTATCATGTCAAACATGGAAAACACATGTATATGATAGATCCATATATAAACACATGTACATGTATTAGATTATAAATGTATATATATGTAATCAAATGCAAGGAAAAATACATGTATAAAGATCATAACATGTACCATAACATCAAACACTCATAATGCAAATGTCTATATATATGTAAATATCTAGAAATGTCCATGCAAATGGACCTCTAGGTGGTAGCCTAATCACCATGTCAACTCCTAGTTGAGTGACCCTGTGAATGAGAATCCTACTTTGATGGATGTGTTGAACCTTGGAGATAAAATTGTACATAATGTGTTAAATATTATTATATATATAGTTATTTAAGAATGCAAATGCATAAATATCTATATATACATATATGTGCACATATACATATAAAAATTTAAAACTCACATGTCCATTGACAATAGTATCATCAACTAAATCACACCGACATATGCGATCTAACCTCAAGCTAGGAGTAACATGAAGTATCTCCATCTACGATACATATCATTTAGTTAAAACTTAAATTTAAATATTTTTAAAAAAGATTGAATTGAACATGCACATGCACACATACATATAGATACACATGTACCTACATATCAGGAAACACATGATTTGAGCCCTTTCCAATTTCCATCTCCACTAATTCATCCAAATGATTTGTTTGAGTGGTGTCATGATCTACATACATTTGATCCCTCGCATGTCACAATAATGATGAGTGAAGGGGACAAACTAGTTATGATGAAATTGAAGATGAATATGAACACAACATATTCATAAAATTTGTAGACTACATCCTCTTTAGATCAACTGAAGGATTAGTTTCCTATGAATCAATTGAATGATCCATTGGTGGATCCTAATGTGCACTGGTGTTGGTACCAAGGTGATGAGGATGATGGGATTTTGGATGTGAATGAAAATATATACCTAGACAACCTTTGGCCTAGTCTACAGAGATCCCAAGCTCTGATGCAATGAAGGAATATTCCTCCAAGAGGTCCTCAGCCAAAAAATGAAAATTACTCAGTTTCATCTCTCTTGTAAGAACATCTAGATAATGTGTGTAGGGATACGTTCCATAGTATAAGGATCACAATTAGTGTTGTTGCACTATGTTGTAAATGAATGTTTGGATTGTGGATGTCTTGAAATAAAATATTGATCCACACGATCACTAGCTATACTAGTGGAATTAAATGCAATATCATTGACAATATCAATTTCTTCCCTTTGGGAAGTAATGAAAATTTGATGTGTTGAGGGGGCTAGGGCTACGGAGATAACATGAGATCTCTCACCAACCAATACCCTATACATTGGGGCCGCTTGATCTACTTGATGATAGGGGTCCCTATTGGAAACCGTATCACACATCTTGGAAGGTCACAATAATTGAATTTGAGGCCCAAATAAACCTCAACACACAATTGTTGTGAAAAATATAAGGTAATTTTGTCATTATTTGGAGAACAACCATGGGTTGCAAGAAATCAAGGGTAGATCAAAGTAGCCATAGCACCATCCAAAAATTTGGTAACTTGGTATGCCATCACCTAGGTTAATCTTGATAGTATGAAAAACATTGGGTTTTAATGGTTTCTTTGGTCACCAAACCCTAAATATGAGAAAGGGAAACATCACTGCAAACTTCTTGCTGCATGTGGGAAAGAACTAAAGCTATAGTATCAAGGGAATATGAACTTATGTCTTGAATTTTATCTCTAATTTTCTCTAGGATTTCTAATATGGACTTGCAAGTTTCCTTATATATGATTGTATTGATACCATCAATTAGAGAAAATCTCAATCTCTCAATCTCACTATTAGTTCAAGAAAATAGTTCCTAGGGTGGAATTGGTGCATTTTTCATGATGTACTTGAAGGAGCCATGAGTTTATTTCTTTAATATATCTATGGAGAATAGAAATATTGGATGTACATTCAATTTAAATTTAAAACTGTTTTCATATGATAAAAGGATTAGACATGCATGTATGTGTCAAATTAATTTGAGAGAAAATAAATTACATAAAAATAAACGAAGTTTCAAAATATCCATCTCTATCAAAAGAATTAGTTCTATTAAGGGAAATATGATTAATATAGAGTCCTTTCAATGATTTTATAGCTCTACGATAAAAGATGATCCATTAACATAATTAATATAACACATGTGGCTTAAGAAATAGGAAGACAAGAAATACTTAAAAAACTATAGTTAGTCGTGGATATATTCAATCAATTTAGATGCCTCACATGACTAGACATTATTCAATATTCACTTAGATATTAAGGATTTACTATTGTAGGTGTTCTTGATTGTCTCTTTTGTTACTTGTGTAATTCTAAGAAATATTGATTTATCCTATTATAATGCTTTAAGCCACATACCAATACTAAAATTTTATTAAATTTCAAATATATTTATAAAGTAGTTTGAAATATAAAAACTTAAGAACTTTAATTAATTATGTGTTCATTCAAATATTTTTAGAATTCATACCTTTTCGATTAAATTTTTGATGTGTTGAGCTTAGTCAACACTCATAGGTCATGTTTAAGCACATTAGGTTTTGAGTCCATTATATTTATATATAAAAGGAATCTACGTTATTTATTTGGCTATCATTGTTCAAATATGTGAGAAAATCAATCATCATGTTTATTATGGTTCAGGTTCAATTTTAAATATGTGAAAATCTATCATTTAAGCTTGTGTAGTAGGAGATAGATCATCAAATTTAATCATTTTTAAATAAAAATGTAAGAAAAAGAGGGGTTAAAATGGTAAAATGAGAAGTTTAATAGAGAATACATGGCACCAAGTAAGGTAACATATGGTGTCACATAAATGTATGAAAAAAAAGGAAAGAATAAAACTAAACTCAAGTTTACTAATAGGCTATTGACTAAAATTTGGACTACTACCAATGTAAAAATTTATAAGGTCATATATCATGGTATGCATGGCACAAGACAATAAATATGGTAGTTATAGCTCATCAATGTGAGGTAAATAAGCATGTCACATATATGAAAACCAAAATTGAGATTGTTGGATGTCGTTGTTGTCATTGATGTCAACACTATTAGCATTAATGCATTTGAAGTTGTATATGTTGATGATATTGAGAAAATTGTAAAGAAATAAGTTGTAGATTGTTAGTTGTGAAGTGAAGTTTAGTATGGTGGTATGTTTTGAATGTTCATGATCAGAGGTTGTGGACTAAAGGGTTTGTTACTAAGTGTATCTATTTTATCCATGTTTAGTTTTAGAGATCCGCATGAAGATTTTCATTTTGATAGTTTTTTTGTTTGTTCAATTAGTGTTCCTGATCGAAGATAAGACTATTTTAGTTAGTTTAGTTGTTATAGATGCTTCTCTATTGGTTCTTAATGTTTGTGGATGCTTCAAGATCATGCTCTATCTTTGTTGCACATTTGCATTGATCATTGAACTCATGGTTGGCAATTTTCTCTTGCGTATTCATGTTTTTTATGTTCTTGGCCGACATGGTGTTGAAGTGTGTTGTGGATCTTCAAGGTGTAATTAATTGAAGTTTTTTCATGTTGAAGATGTTGATTTATGTCCTCACTAAGTTGCGGCCAACTTTGGTTGATTCGTATTAAATATTATCTATTGATTTGGGCAGACAGTTATATTCATTTTATTATTTCTTTGTGGCTGACTTGTAGTGGTGAAATTTCTTGTTGTGGATATATAAGGGTATGTGCAAGATCATGATGGGTATGTGGCTGATGACTTTTTTTTTACCCAAAATTGATGAAACAAAAAGGGTTTTCAAAGGAAATTCTCAACTTTTGACTAATATAAATTATGCTTTACTTTGAATTTAATAAGTAATTATTATTTATTTTCTATTCGAATTATGACAAATGTCCTAATTGATAGGCTGATTGAAAAACATCTTTAGCTTTCAAATGGTATCATAATTTTTTAATCCAAAACACGCATCACATTCTATGCTTCGTATACTATAGGATTAAAAAGAGAAAAAATGAATTTCATGAAGTTTTGACCAAGTTAAGGTGGTCAAACATAAGAGTTTTAATATTTGTTAAAAGTTGTAATAAAAAATTCATAATTAATTATTTACTTGGAAAAAAAATTACAAAAAAAATATGCATCACATTGGGACATGAGTCCTCTACTTATATCTAAAATCTTATAAAAAAATATTATCATTTTATTGTGGTTAGGGTGGTCAGATAGACAACTACTTATTTTTTTATGAAATTTAAGTACTACTACATTGAAATTTCAAATTTTTACCAAATAGATTTTTTTTCTTTAAACAAACCTAGTAGAACTTTTAGAAACTACATTAAATTTTCTATAGATTCTATTCTTACATATTTTTGAAATAATATAGATAACTTATTCAAATTTTTACATCAAGTTTCCTAACTCTGATTTTTCTAATTTTTTTGCCACTTAAGGGCCTATTTTTTCCATGATGATCCTGCACATATGCATAAGAGCAGTTGTTTGTTTGAATTGAAGTGTACAAGTGTATTTCAATGGATTCCAAATGTGTGTGTGTGTGAATAATTTCTTAATCATTTGAAGGCAGAGCAAATTGTGAAGAAAAGTGAAGAGTGAAGAGTTGTTCATGTACTTAACCAGAACTATGATTAGGAATTAGAAAATGCTATTTGTTTGAATTGAAGTGTGCAAGTATATGTTAGTGGATGTAGAATGTGTTTTTGTGTGAATATTAATGTCTTAATCATTCGAAGGTAGAGGAAAGTGTGAAGAAGAGTGAAGAACTGTTCATGTGCTTAACCAAAACTATGATCAGGCATTAGAAAATGTTATTTTATTAGTTCAAATCCTTATAGATGGCTATAATTTGAATCTCTTTGTAAGACAATGTGTCTTCCTTTGAAATAGAGAAGTGAGCTCTAGGAAGTGCACTTGAATGCAAGTGCATTCCCCATATTTCATTCTTTTTATACTTTTAATATGGTATAATCTTGTGGATTGACCTCCACTGTGGTTTTTTTGCTTAACAGGGTTTCCACATAAAAAAATATTGGTGTTATGTGTGTTTCTAATGTGTTGATGATCTTTGTTTTCATGGTTAATAATCAAATCAAAGAATAAAGTTGATAAGTTAAATAAGTTTTGAATTTTTGGGACAATTGATTCACCTCCTCTCTCAATTGTCTGCCCTTGTATTGCCAAAAATTGGTATCAGAGGTAAGTTCCATGGAAGAATTTTAACAACTTAAGGTGATCCAGAATGGAAAGTTACAAGAAGGATAGTTTGAGATTTGATGGAACAAATTACTCTTTGTGGAAGACTCAAATGGAGTTCCATTTGAGATGCATTGGTGAACCCTACTAGAGCATTACAAGTAATATGTATGTTATTCCACAGAATGGTCCTACTACTTTTGCTAAGATCAGATATGTTGAGTTTGAAAGGGAAATATGAGAGGTTGATAATGGGTGATGATGAGAATATTAATACTTTCATGCAAAGATTGAATGAACTTGTGTGTGGTATTAGGTGTACTGGTAGACAGGTAGAAGAATCTAAGATTGTTGCTAAGGTGCTTAGATCCCTATCTAATTATTACAAAGTCAAGGCTAGTGCTATTGAAGAAATTTAGAGTGTAACAAAAATAACCAAAGATACATTGGTTGGTAAGTTGATTTCTTTCAAGTTGAGAAATTTTTTTGATGCCCTTCCTAAGGTTGAATCTACATTTAAGGCTACTAAATCTGGAAGAGATAGATAGAGATATGATTTGGGTGAGAGTTCATCTAGAAAGAAATTCAAGTATGGGGATGAAATTAGATAAATTGAAGAAGAAAGAGAGATGGAAGAGCTAGAAGCACTTATTATAAAAAAGGTACTGAGAGGAAAAGGTAAGTATGAAGGACAATTGCCTCTTAAATTTTTTTCCTTGCAATAAGATAGGTCATTTTGCATAAGGTGTTCGGAAAGAGCCCCTAAACCAAGAAATAACAAGCCTATTTTTTAGAAGAAATGCTACTATGCTATTGATGAAGGTGTAAAATATGATGAATCTGATAGAGGTGATGATGAATGGGTATTTATTGATGTCAGAGAAAATATTCATGTATCTATTGAATCTACTAGTTGTACAAATGTGGAGAAAGCCCTAACTACTTGAGTTGAAGAAAAAGAGGAATGTGTAATTGATAGTGGATGTTCACATCATATGAAAGGAGAGAAAATTAAGTTTGTAAGCTTTGAAAAATATGATGGTGGTGTTGTGAGATTTGGTGATAATACAACCATTGTGATCTATGGAAGAGGATGCATTTGTCTTGATGGTAAGCATAATAGTGATGATGTTTTGTATGTGGAAGGCTTGAAGCATAATATTTTGAGTTTTGGTCAAATGGTTGATAAGGGATACAATCTTTAGTTCAAGGATGGAAAGTAAAAAATATTGAGTTACAGAAATGAAATTGCCTCAGGTACAAAAACAAAAGGTAATATCTTTCACTTGAGTGCTGCTAATAAAAGTTGTTTGATTGCTCAAGTTGATGAAAGTTGGTTATGGCATAGGAGATTGTCTCATGTTAACTTTGATAATATTGTCAACATAAGTTCTACAAAGGCTGTGAGAGATCTACCTAAGTTGGTAAAACCTATTAATGCAATTGTTATCAATCAGATTACACCCAAACACTTGAATATTAAATTCAACAATATGTTGAAACATGGAATGATTCTCAGGCCTGTGGGTTGCCTAATTTTGAGAATCAATCTCCAGAGAGGGCTGATTACCTGATGAAGAACTCCTAAAAATTAACTAACTTGGCTGGGAAAGAGATAGAAAGCTTGTTGAATTGAAATCCTAAAGCTATTAGAGGTGATTACACCAAAATTTTGTGATTCTATTTGTTATCCTAAATCTATACTCTACTGCAATAAAGTTCTATATTTCACAATTAAACTAAGATGTTGAAATTCACCAATATGTTCCACATGAAGGTTTGGAATTTCAATGTTTCTAAAAGGAAAACCAGATTTTCACATATACAAATGACTAAAATCTTTATTAAAACACAACATGCAGCTTGAATTATATCATGAAATCTTCTTGCTTTTAAAAGCATTAATGAGATAAAAAAAGCATTCGAGATTAAATCACACTGTTTAAATCAAATCATTTATGTGACAATAAAACTCAAGAAATATTGAGAAGGAAAAAACTATACTAAAAGCTCTATTACAATTCTTGAATGAAAGTGTTGAGTTACAATGCCTCACTGCTATATGCATAAGTAGGAAAAAGAACCAGAAATGAAAAAGATAAAAAAATTCAATATATACAATATGAATGCACTTCAAAGTGCATGAATAAACAACTGAAAGTCAATTTTAGTGAGAAAGTGAAAACTCCAAAGTTAAATACGAGCACAAGTAAAAAATCCCTAAAAATGTGGTTCAAACTCATGCAAAAATGAGTGCACTTAGTCTCGAATTGGCAGTCATAAAGCATGCAACTGATATGTAACTCAAGCTGAATTGAAAATCTCTAAACGTGAGCCAAAACATGCAAAAATATTCCTTTCTTTAATCAATTCACCCCTAATAACTCAAAACCCATTTGTGCATGACAAATCTTCATTCAACAATTTGATATTAATTTGTTCTCTAGTTGGCTTTGGTATCTACATGGCTTTTAGAAGGTCCTTATTTAATTAAATATTAAAAATAATCATTAAGTAATTAATTTAATATTTAGGCAGCTGATAATATCACTCTTCACTATATGCCTAAATATTAAAGCAATCACAAAATTACTTTTAACATTTAATTAAGTATTTGATGTCTTATTAATCCATGTAGATACAAGTAATATTTAAAATCAAAATATTTCCTTGAAGTAGCTTCAAAACCCACATGCCCCTTATGCATTATAGGTCAATTGACCTCAAGAGTCAAGACCATGTTGATAGTAAAATGACATGATTTATTAAAATCATTAACAAAAGAAAAAGTCACCCTTGGTCGAATTAGGGTAGACAAAAGAAATTGAACCCTAATCATTTTGCATTATTTTGACTTTGAGAAGCTTCATGAAGAAGCTGTCGACTGCCGCCATGGAGTAGGGTTTCTTTCTTGATACACCATATTTCATGCTTATTTTGATGATTCCTGAAGGATTTTTCAGTGTAACAGGTAAGATTGAACTTGATTTGTCTAAAATCTGAGTTATTTTGAGTATTTGAATACTTTTCTTAAGGCCTTAATGGCACAGCTGTGCATAAATCTGATATATTCTTTGTCTTCTTTTTTTCCCTTTGATCTCTGCACTTTGTTTGACCCTAGCCGCCATGAAAGAAGAACATATTTGCAAGGTATAATTGGAACTCTTTGGCCAATGACCTCCTTATGTGATATTTCTACATTAAAAGACAACGTAAGTCTGATACTTAACTATTTTATGTAAGCTCACCTTCCCTTTTGATTTCCTTTATGAAAAAGAAGAGTTCAGCCTATGTCATTTCTATGAACACCATTAACAACCTTGACTTTAAATAGAAGTTAAAAGACAAGGGCTTCAAAAACCAAAAACTCCATATACGCTTGGCTCCATTTCCTGTTAATGTATATATTTGGCAGGCCAAAAATTTTGTATATATAGTTTCCTAACTTTATTTTCATTTTTCTTGATATTCTTGTGTAAACTGGCCACCAATGGAAGCTTGATTTGGGTGCTTGGAGTCCATTTAACTATGGGTATCATTAACTTTTATGAAAACTCAGTTCTATATTATCTCCATAACTACCTTTATTTTTTATTTCAAAAGATTTAGTATAACCTTTGACTCTGCAGGAAACTTAAAGTTCTTTCCCATCAAATGTTCACTTGCTCTTCCTAAATTCTATCCTTTGTGCAGCACATGATTATACAAATAAAATAAGCAACCCTGCATTGGTGAATCACAATTACTGTGAAATAAAAGCATCTTAAATCACAGTCAACATTTGAGACTACCATAGTTACCTTTCCAACTTTTATTGCACAATATAAATGTTTATTTAAAATTCCTACAACATGAAATGAATGGTATAAATACTTTCAAAATCATTATGGCTGAGATAAATTTGTATCTAGACAACATCTCACTGTCCTATGTAAACTCTCCTTTTAACTATTGACTATGGTCATTCATTCTTTTACAGTATGTAATCAAAATGATGGCTTACTCTAAGAAAATACATCATTTTCACCACTCCTTGCATTTGAATTATGTGGGGCTATCATTATGATAGAAAATTTCTCAGAAATACATTTGGTACTAGGCTTTTGACTGCTCACATTAGTGCTTTATGCTGGTATAGATTAATCTGTCATGTTCTCTTGATTTGAAACTTTAAGAATGTTGTCATGTAGATGAATTTTCTCGATATTGCGAGTTCACTATGTTTAGGCAATGAACTGCCATCGACCTTTATAGGAACAAAACTTTCATTTGATGTGGTGAAGATTAAAAATTAAAACCGATGCTTTAGTTATTCTATGTGATGGATTAAAAGAATCCCACACATTCATTTTTGCACTCTTAACTGTCATGACCTTTACTTCCCATATTACTACATAAAAAATTCTGTAGTGATAACTGATTGTGCTCCATTGTGCATAATGAAATTGTACTGTATTCCACATATCCTCTGCTAGCTTCAAGACATAATGGACAGTTATCAACCATTCTGTTATAATGAAATGGAATTGTATCTTTAGCTATATTCAATGAATTTGAACAAAGGGTGAACGTAAACTTGCTCCATCTGTTTCTTTTGTGACAATAGTCCAATTCACTATTATCCTTGATATGATGCTCTTATGTACCAATATTTCCATTTCTCTAAGTCACTTATGGACTATGAATGAGTCTTGAATTATTAGAAATAGTTCTAAAATGAATTGATAATGAATGCCAGGTAGAACTGAAACAAAGAGAACAAATGAATTTGATGCTTCTTCAACATATCTTTTAATTGTTCCATTTTGAATGATTCAAGTAAACTGATAATTTGGCTGAATTCTATTGAAAGCTGCTTTCTCAACTATTCATTCATGAAGAATGATAATTAATTTTGTTCCATGTTGTTTTCATATGCTTTTGGTAAACTTATACCAGCTTCAATGTGTATCTTCAGTTACTTCCAAAACAAAATGAATGTCATTAATGCATTTACTATTTTATGAGAATTTGATCTATTAAATTTCCACCATGATATAGCTTCAAATGGCTTGAAAGTTGCTGCTTTAAGTTTTTCTTTGAATTTATTTTATGGCAACAGTCTTACTTCATGACTATGACTAATATAAAGCTCTCATATATAAATAGATGAGAGGTATCTGCCTGATATGCCGGGCTCTACCCTTGTGGGAGCCTGTTTTACTCCACATATCTAATAAGATAACCACGAACATGATGAATATGTCCCTGCACACTGAAAAAAATATGTTAGCAAAATAAAAGAAGTTGAAAGCTTCCATTGAATTATGTTTTTCTTGATTGTCAGCCTTTCATCTAATGAATGCTTAGTTTAATGTAAATTACATTCATGTTGGTATCATAGGTTTAAGGAAGAAAGTAATTCATCATTGCTTAGAGTATAACTCTAACACCACTCTTTTACAATTTTGTAGGTTCATTGAGTGAGGAAACGAGGCTGCAGCTGCTTGGAAATGCGATGACTGAAGATACCAATAAAAGTGATTCATCATTATAGGAAATGATGAATTGCTCCTCTATTTATTTATGCTTATGTTATTTTCAGTAGTTTAGTTTGTCCTTTAAAATTTTATTCATCATTTGATTGTAAGAATCAAACTTAGTTACTCTTGCAGCTTGTGCAAGATTCAACATTTTTACAAAATGAAAAAAAAACATTATTATGCAAATTTTCTCAAATTTCTATTTCAAATGTTTGCACAATAAAACTATGATTTAGATGTAAAATGATCTTCTATGATGATCAATGAATACTTAATCAATAAAACATGAAATTTTTTTGTACCTATAAATGATGAACTTCATTCAGCTCTACCTGTTTTAGCTTGAATTGAAAAATAAGTAACAAATTTGTGACCTTTGCGGAGTGCTTGCCTGCTAAACACAATAGACCAGCATATCCATTGGGCATGGAGGCCATGTTCTATTCTATTTTAACTCAGAAAACTTTAACTCAGCTTCAGAAAATGCAAACTTGAAAGAAACTACAACAATTCTATTGAAGATAGAATCTAAAAAACTAGGTGCAACAACTGCACTTATTGAAAACATGACCAAACTAAAATGAAACATGCCAGTAGGCACTTATTGAAAGTATTAATGAAACTAAAAACTATTCTACTATGTACAGCTGAAAGCCTGATGCTTAATATCAGGGTTGCAAATGAATCCCATTGACAAGAATTGGTAGTACTTCACCATTCAACTTTGAAAGCTGAAATGCATTGTGTTCTTTCTTTTCTATAATAACATATGGGCCATCCCACATGGCATCAAACTTCGTATGTTTACCAAGCCTACTTTTGAGCTCATCCCACTTGAAAAATAAATCACCTTCATTGAAGATCCTTGTTGTTTCTTTCTTATCAAATGTCCTCTTCATTTTAGAATGATGAATCTAAAGTTTTTTGTAGGCTTCTTTTCTAGTTTCTTCCAACTCTATTAATTGAGCAAGCCTGACTTGCATTGGCTTCTCCTCAAGTAATTCAAGTTCTTTTATGCAACTCAAAGTTGGAAATTCAATTGAAATAGGCAGTTTAGCCTCTTTTCCATAAACCAAAACATAAGGTGAAAATCCTGTTGATCATTTTGGTGTAACTCTATCAGCCCACAATGATAACTTGAGCTTGTCATGCCATGACCTCTAATTATCTTTAATAGTCTTTTGTATAATCTTAATCAGATTCTTATTTGTTGACTCAGATTGTCCATTACCCTGGGGGTAATAATTGGATGAAGTGTTCAAATAAATATTATTCTTTACTGACCAATCTAAAATTCTTAAACCAAAAAAAGCTAAAGCATTATCAGAAATAATCAAATCTGGTGTACCAAACCTTGAAACTATATCCTGATAGAAGTTCAAAATTGATGTTTCATTTGCATCCCTTAATGCGATTGCTTCAATCCACTTCGTAAAGTAGTCTGTGGTAGTTAAAATCCATCTGTGCCCAACACTTGAGGGTGGATTGATTGGACCAATAAAATTGAGTCCCCACTTTCTGAATGGCTGCTCAACCTGAATTGGATTCAGGGGCAGGGCTGCTAACTTTTGCTTTCCTACAAAAAGTGAACATTTAGCACATTTTTTGACATAAGTATGTGCATTTTTTAAAAGATCTGGCCAATAATAGCCTACCTTCATAACTTTTAGAGCTGTATTACGAGGTGCAAAGTGACCTCCAACACGTCCATCATGGAATTCTTCAAGAATTCTTTCAGTCTGATCTAGATAAATACACCTGAGAAAAACACCATTGAAATCCTTCATATAAAGAACACCATCAATTTCTGCATAAGGAATTACTTGTAACCTGTAATATCTTTGTTTAGAATTGTCTAAATCTTCTGGAAAATCTCTAGTATGCAAGTAATGGATCATCTGATGAATCTAATCAGCTAGAACAACTAAAATAGTAGGTGCATCCTCATTATTCAGAACTGCAACAACTTTTTCACTGCCATTTTCTTCATTTTCTGCAAGCTATTCACACAGTCCTTTACCTCGAACAAGTTTGGTAACCTTTATGTTGATGTCATACTCCATGACCTTGGTTATCCAGCCTACTCGCTTATCATTAATGTCTTTATTTAGCAGAAACTCTTTGACTGTTGGGTGAGTTACCAATAGATTTATCTTATTATTAGATAGCATATGTCTGAATTTTTTTAGACTTCCCACTACAACAAGTACATGCTTCTCAATGAATGAATAACTGAGGAAAGCTATGGGTTGCTCCATACCTTCATTATTTTGTTGATAGAGAATTGCGAAGATGGTATCCACTTCTCTGAATGCGTACAATATGAAATCTTTATCAAAATAAGGATTTATAAGAGTAGGGGTTGCTACAAGTGCCTCTTTAATCTATTCAAAACTGCTCTTTCCTTCTTTTGACCAATTGAATTGAATATTTTTCTTCAGCATGGTTGCCAATAGCTGTAATAACGCTGTAACATTAGGAATAAACTTCCTCAAGAAGTTTATTCTGCCCTGAAAGCTCTGCAAGCCCTTTTTGTGAGTGGGCAATGGTAAGGCTAGAATGGCTACAATATGTTTTGGGTCAATAGAAATGCCATATTTTGAGATAATATAACCCAGAAGCTTACCTCATGTATAGAAAAAAATAATCTTCTTTAGATTCAATGAGATTCCATATTCTCTGCAACTCTCAAATATCTTTGTAAGATGACTAACATGATCATCAACATTATGTGAGAAAACAATAATATCATCCAGGAAAACAAGAAAAAATTTATTTATCAATCCTTGGAGAGCCATATCCATTGCTCTCTGAAAGGTGGCTCCTGCATTTAACAGTCCAAATGACATCTTCCTATAAGCCATTGTACCCCACTTGGTGGTAAAGGTTGTCTTATACTAATCTTCCTCCTTAACCAAGATTTGGTTGTAACCTGAATACCCATCCAGCAATGAAAACCTTTCCGATCTTGAAACAACCTGCAATATTTTCTCCATTGAAGGCAGTGGATAGTGATCTTTGAGTGAAGCTCTATTTAGATCATGAAAATCAATGCATAGCCTTATCTCTCCATTTTTATTTTTGATAGGCACCAAATTTGACACCCAAGAAGTGTGCTTGATTGGAAATATTATACTACCTTCGATTAGCTTGTTTAATTCTATTTTCATCAGGTGTTCTAACTTCGGGTTTAGAGGCCTCTGCTTTTGTCTTACTAGTTTTGTATTGGGTTCGAGCTCAATTGTATGTTGAGCTAACTCGGGGTTGAAACCCTTCAAATTTCCATACTACCAAGCAAATATGTCACTGAATTCTTAGAAAAGAAAGATAAAGGCTTGTTGTTCTCCCTTTGTGCAGACTTTACCAAGCTTAAGCAACTTGTCCTTGAAAATTTTTATTGGCTTGTAATGCTCCTGCTTCATTGTAATACCTGATTTATCTCTTCTAACCTGATCATCAGTGTTGAAGAATGATTCAAGGGTCACCAAACCATTTGGCAGCTTATTAGCTTTAAGTTGCATAATTTGATCACCATATTGTTGATAAAATTTCTTCTAATTTCTAGCAGAAAACTGTGTTTCTTCCATCAGAAAATGAACTATCTATTCATCACTATCAAAAATCTACCAACTTACATTATTATCAGGTACTGAAGGTCTAACAACTACCTTCACATACTGTTGTACCTCCACATTGTGAATTTCAGTTGGCATGTCAAACTGTGACCCTAGAGCAACAAGTTTATCAGCTTGCTTATTCTAAAGTCTGGGTACTGATTGTAGATTAAATGCATCAAACTCCTCAATTAATTCCCAAACATGATGTTTATACAATTTAAACAAATCATTCTTTGTTAAATTCAAATTTCTGACTTGATTTGCTATTAATTATGAATCATCAAATAGCTGTAAGCACTTAATCTTCATTTTTCTGGTCCATTCTAAGCCATGTATTAATGCTTTATATTCAACAACATTATTAGAATAGCTGAAAGCAAATCTAAAAGCAAAATAATACCTATCTCCTTCAAGTGAAATTAGAACAACTCCTCCACCAGCACCAATTTTACTCCTAGAACTATCAAAATATAGCTTCCAAAGCTGATCAATCTATTGTACTTGCTATTTTTCTTCCTTAACTAGATTTGGAATAATTGCATCAGGTTCTCGAATCATATAAATGCCCAAACCTACTTCGTCTATGAGATTGAACAAATCAACCTCATGATTCTCGGCTGCCCACTCATCTAGATTTATGTCATGTATGTTTTCTATAGGTACAATGGGTTCAAGGGTCATGGATTGATCCTCTTGATCATGGAAAGCTAGGTTTGCATTAATGGGGCTTGGAACATATGGTTCAATATGGTCTTTAGCTAATGATTCTAATTTAATCGTAAGTCTAGTACCATACTTGGTCCTAAAAAAATGTGTGACCAGCCTGATGACAAATAACCACCTAACTTTGTAGTGAAATCTCTAGATAAGAAAATGGAAAAATAAAGTGGAAGATCAATGATATATATGTCCTGTGAAATTTGAAAGTTAGGACAAGCATGCAATATAAGAGGTAGATTTTTAATAACTCTTATATACTTAACTGTACCATCCAACTGAACTACCCCTTTTGACAATGGTTCATACTCAAGTCCTAACTTGTCTACCAGTTTTTTAAGCATGATTGAGTTGCTTGCTCCACTGTCAATCATGCAGTTATGCACTATATTTTCACCAATTATTAAACTAACATAAAAAGGGGGTGGTTTTACCTTTTTAGCTGACTGCTCCTTCTGATCTAAATTGTTTGGAAGAACTCTTGGTTGTTCTATATTTGCTTCGTTAGAAATTGATATCTTAGCCAAAGCCTCTTGCAAACTTTCTTTTTGCCTAGGCAAGCATAATGCATCTATCATGGCAATGCCAACAGTTGTCTTTTTCATATGTTCAACAATATTGAAAGAAGACACACCAACTTTTAACTATACCTTTTGAACAACAACATCTATTTGAGCTACTTGAGGCTGGAACTGCACTTTAGGTTGCTCCTTTGATGGTCCAACTTGTTGTCTTGGTAAAATATGAACATTCTGAGCTGTTGAAGGCTAAAACTGCCCCTATTGGGCTATAAAATTTTGATTTTTCTGTTGAACAACAAGCTGTTTGTCCTTTACTAGCTATTATTTATTAGGAACAACTTGTTGTCTCAGATCAAATGCTCTTTTCTTGGCCCTTGTATTGGCTACAATAGAAGTGGTTGACTAATTTTGACTTTGTGTGTGATTAACCCCACAAAATTCACTTCCTTGCTAGTTCATCATGGCAACATCAAGGTCATTCTGTTGCATTTGTTCACCCTGCTGATTATTGTCCTCCTTAGTTGTTTGTTCAAAAATAGCATAATTATTTTGCACCATGAGTGCTTGATTAATCACTTTGTTCATGCAAGTAGCCTGATTATGAGGCTGATTGCAAGGATAACACCATACATAATCCTGTGCTAAGTTGTTCTATATTGGCATAAGCTCTTTTGAAGAGCTATCAATAGCTGGGTTAAATGGTTGATTAGGCCTAAAGTTGAAATTTCTCTTCTGTCCCTGATAATCAGCTTGATAAGCAGACCTATTTTTCTGAAATGATGATTGATTAGGCCTAAAATTTTGACCTTGCTTGTTTTTAAGACTTACGAAGTTGTTACTCACAGTTTGTAATAACTTGGCCATTTGTTGTTGGTCATTCATTAGCTACTATTGGGTATCTTGAAGACTTTGCAAATTAGAATTTACTAGAATAGTATTATTTTGTGCTGCTACTTGGAATTCTAAGGTTGGAATAGTAGATATAGTGGCTATTGGAGGCACCTGAATGGGCATATATCATTGTACCTCTAGAAAAATCAGCATAGGGGGTCTTGGGGCAATTTTACTAGCTTGTATAAGGTTGTTTTAAGCTTTAATAGTGATGTCATATGTTATTGGTAATGTTAACCCACTTATAGACTATATCATTAATGCAATATCACTATGCAATGATCTAAGGTAGTACAAAAAAGCATGATCAGGAGTTGGACTTACTGTTACTAGAATTTGATATCATGTCCTTTGAAATCTGAAATTAAAGTCCATCATTTGTACTTGTAGCCCTCTCTTTATAGTTGTCATTTGCTTGACTAGAGATAAATGACCGAACTTATCTGAAAATTGATTAGTCAGCTTGTCTCCTAAATCATCCCATGTCAGAACGCTATTGATTGGTAAGTAATGAAACCACTAAAGTGATTTCCCCTTGAATGATGCTGCTAACAATTTCAAAGCTACATTCTCCTGGATCACATGGTGAACTCTACATAGTGAGGCTACATCTCTAATATGCTCAATGGGCGTAGTATGATCTTCACCAGTAAAGAAAGGAAAACTTTTGAGTGTTGCTACTGGTATGTCATCATGTTGAGCTAGATCTAATGGGTTTCCCCCATTAAACGAAACAAAAGCATGCGCTCTAGCCATTAGAGCTACTGCTATTTTGAAATTTGCAACTTATATAATCGGTATAGGTTGAACCGGTACTTTGTAACTTGGTGAAGCTAAGAAAGAACTTGAATTCCTTGTTAACGATCTACCTCTTCTTCTCGATGTGTAAACTATCAGTTCTACTCTTCGTATTGGAGAAAAATATTGCTTTCTTGAAGGCTTACCAGGAGTTCACTTGGTTGTCCTTCCTATTCTCTTTGGCAAAGACAACTGAAAATATTCAAACGAAGAAGAACTTCATGTCTGAATTTTTCTCATAAGCTATTTGCACTTGAT
>VDFB02261715.1:0-11444 GCA_007258455.2 Sequoia sempervirens | reverse complement strand
CTTTTCATAAGTTCTGCCAATATGCTCAACATCAATACATTCCACATCAAACATACCATCACAACAAATGGGAACCCATGGGATACAAATTACCAGTATGTGTGATGCCACCAACAATCCTATAGTAGATGCACTAATGGCCCAACTTGTTGCCTTAAAAAAACAAGTACAGGACATGCAATTATCAAACAAGAAGACCCACACATCCTTTATTTATGTCCATATCCATTTGACATAAGCTTACACATGCCACCATTCCCTCCAGGATATGTGGTACCGAATTTCTCTAAATACAAAGGAAATACCAATCCCATTGAGCATATAAGAGAATTCATGACCAATTGTGTAGACATTGCATACAAACACACTTATTTGATGAGACTCTTTCCTAGAAGTCTTGTAGGTCCTACACTTGATTGGTTCACACTCTTGCTCAAAGGGTTAAAATCATGGGATGAACTCACCAATAAATTTGTGGGAAATTATGCCTACAACATTGACACTAACATTACAATTGCCACATTATGTAACACTGGCCAAGGAGAAACTATTCAAACATTCATTCCATTCTTCCAAAGATGGTGAGGTCTAGCAATTCAATGTCCCATTGAGACACCCAAAAAGGAGAAAGTACACATGTTTGTTCAAAATCTTGTTGGACCATTGAAATACAACTTGTAAGTCCATTGTTGCACTACCTTCATAGACCTTGTTGAAAAGGGAGTTCAACTTGAAAAGGTTCTCATTGCAAAAGGTGAAATTAAATATGCCAACAAGAACATAAACATGAGCCCAACTAATGATAAGAAAAAATATTGGGCCAAGAACAAACATATTACCAATGATGGCATTGTCGATGCTAAAGTAGTAAATACAATGGGTCCTGCAATCACACTTAGGGGATCTCAACTGCAAAGCGCTCCTTTGAACACTCCAACATCTACAACAATGCCATTCAAAACAATCAAGACCAAGGACAACAATGACAAACGCGATAATTTCCCAAAAAACATACATACACCCCCTTGGGAGAACCAGTTGAAGTTGTCCTCAAGAAACTCATCCAGTCTAATGTCATAACATTGCAAGACCCTAAACCGTATGACCCTAGGCATGATTATCATTGAATAAAATGACATAAAACCTCATCCTATAGATAGTTGAAAAATATCATACAAGACCTTATTGAAAGTCGTGTCATTGAAATAGAAGGTCAAGAATTTTCTTCTAACTTGAACCATACCATTCACAAAAATCCACTACAAGATCATGGTTCAGGTAATCCCTCTTCCTTAGGTCAAAAGACTAATAATAGAGCCAATTAAACTCGTACTGCCTTTGACTACTTAAGTGGCCCTATAATTAATCACCTTCAAGTTGTTGATAAACATGTTAATACCATCACCATTAAAAAAACTCCAGAGTGTAATGTCACCACTTGTCGAGTCAAGATTACAATACCTGGTCCTTCTGCTAAATAGTCATGACCCAAAGGAAAATTCAACCTTGTTGACCAATTGGGTAAAACTCCCACATAAATTTCCATACTTGAACTATTACACATCTTGCCCACACATAAAGCTATCCTTGATAAGGCCTTAAAGGAGTCTTTTGTTCCTACCAACATTGATGTCAACCACTTTGAAGCTATGGTTGGATATTTGACTACTTCCCATCATCTCACCTTTTCAGACCAAGATTATTCCTGCCTAAACCATCTCACAATGATGCATTACATATTGAAGTCTTCATCCACAAACACAAGGTCAAATGAGTCCTAGTAGATGGCAGAGCAGGATTGGACATATGCTCCTTAAAATTGGTCAAGGCATTAGGCTTCTCTAATGCATGTGTAGATGCCACCAAAAGCATACTCATAAAAGAATACGATGATGAGGAACGCTCTTCTAGGGGCATTATCACACTCCCTATTTGTGTGGGGCCAGTAATTATAGATACCACATGTTAGGTCCTAGATCTTGAGTTACCTTACAACATCCTACTTGGTCAACCTTGGATTCATGCATTGAAGGCCATATCTTCCACCTATCACCAATGTTTGAAATTTCCTTTTGATGGCACCAAGATTACCATACCTGGTGATCCTAATCCCTTTCATTATTGCACCAACTTAAGGGGCATTTCTGAAAGTCAAGTTCCTATCAATCAGGAGGCTTCATCTTCAACAACCACTCCATATAACTACATTGATCCATCCTCATTAATTAAATCCTCCACTCCATTCACCGCACCATAAAACCCTAAGATCCAAGTCTATGTTATGGGATGCAGAGAATATTGCATGAATAATTTTCTAGCAAATGACAATGTTATCGCTGCTAAAGATGTTCAGACTTCTAACAATGTCATCAACACAACTGCAGAGGGAACACAATAAGATGGATGTGCTTGGAGTGAAAGCTTTTGGGATATTGATACCACATCCACTTTTGTCCTATTCACTTCCACTCAATCATCCCATGTCCATGATAATCCACTCCTTGATCATGATCCCATTAAGGATATCCAATCACCATCCATCCATACCATCTCTCCTGGGTTAGATTATGTCCCCCCTATTGTCGCCTCTACTAAGCCATCTTTCCAAGTTAGTAAGGATGTGCAAACTTCCTTTGATGTTAGCAATACTAAAAAGGCTAGTCCCAAAGACAACATTGTTGACATCATCACTCCCATTCATCCACCAAGCATTTCAGTCACTCCATCTACTCCATTCATTCCACTTATGTCCATCCACATCATACACATGGATCAACAAGACATATCTAAAGAAAAGGACAAAGGAAAAGCCCAAGAATCAAGAATGAAAATTCCTTTAAAAGGAGATCATGAATCAAAAGACATGCTAAAAAGAAAATAAAATCAAGAAAAGTCCTTTGTCCAACACAAAAAGCTATTAGACCAATTAAGGGTTGACAACGAATGTCAAGACACATCCTCTGGCCAACATAAAAAGCTACTGGATGAATCAAAAATAAAAATGACAAGTGAAAATCAGAAAGCACTGGTCTCCAAGAAAACTCTTCCATCACAAATCATTGGGGGCATCTATCAACACAAAAATTCAAACATAGAGCTTGTTGATCCAAGGTATTCATCTCCATCACTTTCACTCATTCCATACATCCCATTCAATGTAGCTTTAGCGATGTCTTTCAATGTATATGTCCATATTCTCTTACCATCTCACTTCCTTTAGCGATGTCTTTCAATGTACCTTTGACGAAAACCCCTTAATGTACTCTAGCCCATTGATAGCCCAAACTTCTTATCATCTGAAGCCTGGTTGTCCACATAGTGTGCACATTAGGGAGAATGCCATAGCCTCTTTCTTCTACCATTTATATCACCCATCATATTTTCCACTCACATTTTGTATCCATATCAGGCCCTTTCATCCAACATGGTCATCTAAACAAGATCAAGGCCTCATCATAACTTATCAGTTCTATACATAGCATTAGAGAGCTTGGCGAAGACCTTAAAAATACAAAAAAAAAGAAGAAAATATCAAAAATAGTAAAGAAAAATGATCAGTCTAGTAGTGAAAACCACTTTGATGGCACTTTGGATAAGTACCATGGTGAAAACCTAGAAAATAGACATCATGCATAGGTAGTCTTTGCTTCACCATCTACTATCACTCCATCTACCTTTTTCCATAATAAATTCCTAATCTTCCAACACCCTCAAGACATTTGTCATAAAGTCTTGCTATTTCTTTCCATGGCTAATAACAGTTGACATCATGTCTCACATATCCTCCAATTTTCATCCCTAACATGTCCTTTTCCATCTCATTCAACTTGGATAGTCCTTAGAACTGACTGGGGGAAACACCCTTATCACCCGACTGCAGTGGGTCTCACACATGGTCCCAAAAATCATAAAATGTCCTTAAAAAATCCATAAAAAATCATAAAATGTCCTAAGAAAATGCAAAAAAAATAAATAAAACTTTGAAAAACATGAAAATATCCAAATAACTTGCAAAAATCACAAAACAAAGTCATAATCAATCAAAGTCAAGTCATAGTTAGAACTGTCGAACTACGTAGTCTCTGCACACTTGCAATGTAGGCAAGGTCATCATTTGATGTACCCTCGAGACCACCTAATTCAGTCTTTTAAGTTTTTAATGTTAGTTGGTCATCATCCACAAATGAATTATTTTGTCTTCACGAATACGATCATTCAATAAAAATTTTCATCTTTAATAATGGCGCTAATCAATTGGAGGTCTCAGACATTTACAAGTGTAGGCAAGGCCATCATCAATGTGCCCCCAATGCCCCTAGGTCCAGTCCCTTTGGGTTCATCGAGTCAAATAAAAACATGTTGGTTCATCTTCAATTTTAGTCCCATCCTCAAACCACGGTGGTCTCTATATGATGGTACATCTATTGATGAGCCCCTGTACACCTAGGCCGTACCTTTAGGGTTCATCATGTGAGTTAAATAAATCATACATAGTCAAATCCTGGGACACAAGAAACCTACCAAACATCAATATTCAAATCATCAGGAACCAACAAACAACATAGCCCAATTGGCCATCGTCACAAATTGCCAAAAATACTGCCTAATTCCTAGTCACTTATGTCCCCTCCAAGATGTCCTTCTTGAATTAAATGTGCGTCTCCCCTAGGTTTGGTCCTTTAGGTTCTGATTCAATTGTCCATTTTCAATGTCCTAAATTAGGTAACTCTAAGCAAACTTTTTGCACCGCCTAATCAATTTTAACCAAGTTGGCATGTCAACACCAACATGCGATCAATTCGACCATCTCGTCAAGCTTGGTCAAACTATCATAACAAGTCAACCTGTCAACTCTTGGTTATTCTTTGGATACGTCTTTCTGAAGAACAACCCATGTCATTTATTTATGCTTTAGGATATTTATTTCCTAAGCATCGACACTATCATCTGGCATTTTGAGGGATTCTCTTAACATTTGAGGATCGATCTCTTGACATCGACATCATTCAGGATGTTTCCTTCCTAAATTTGGCATTACCTGACATCCGTCACATGTTAGCCTACTCAACATAAACCTAGGCTTCATCAAACTTGGCATCAATACACTGATACTCAACATACTTGGAAAAACACTTGTTGGTATGTGGCGACTAATCATGCTATATTGTACACTCTTCATGTATCCTCATCGGGGTTTGGGGTCAGGCTGGGCCCTAGGCGGGGGTTCGGGGGCAGTAGCCCCCGAGAAATTTTTTGTTTTTCACTTTGTCACCAACAAAATAAAAAACTAACTTTGTAGAATCCTAATTCTGGAAGCTTCTAAAAGCTTGTTATATAAGGGGTTGGGATGGGAGTTACAAGATGATGAAAAGGTGAATATTCACAAGATTGTAATTTTGTACCGATAATAAAATCATCGATGGTCATGTGTTTCCTAGGATGTAGCTCAGATTAAGAACCACATACCCTCGCGGGTTACCTTTGTGTGTATTTTAATTCCTTTGTTTTATTGATCAAATCTGCATTTGATTGCTAGATATCTTCCTTCTAACCCTAACAACACTTTGGAAAACACTATCTTTAATCTTATCACACTTTTCATTTCATTTTTCATCATGCTACTAGTTCCTCAAGGATGTCCTGGTATCAGGATTTAGAGGAGCAACGATGTATCATGATGATTGCCTTATGTTTCCAAACTGTCATGCTACTAGTTCCTCAAGGATGTCCTAACATCAAGATTTAGAGGAGCAACGACATATCATGATGATTGTCTTATCTTTCCAAACTATCATGCTACTAGTTCCTCGAGGATGTCCTGGCATCAGGATTTAGAGGAGCAATGACGTATCATGATGATTGTCTTATCTTTCAAAATTGTCATGGGACTAGTTCCTTGAGGATGTCATGCATAGGATTTAGAGGAGCAGCAACCTTTCATTGCTCATTTTTCTTGTTTGTGGTTGGTTGTGACAAAAATATTGGGGAAATTGAGTTCCTCATATGACTCATAATCATCCTTGTCTACGACTGCTCATTCTATGTGATGGTGAGACCATGCACACCATTGATTTATGTCATATCATGGTGTTTGTTGGCCATTACAATAATCCACCCAATGATGATTAAAGCAACACCTATTAGTACTTTGGAAAATATTGAAGTGTTCTTTTTCATCCTAACCTCCATGTCTTATATCCTAACATACATCTTTTTTGTGCTACCATTCATCTTTTCCGCTCTAGCATTTTTTCTACTCCACATCTTTATCATCCTTATCTATTTTCCCCTATACTTTTGTCCTTCGTCTTCTAGTCTTCTCATCCATTTCAAGAGCACACTCATGTTCTTTGAACCCATCTTTCCTCTAAAGGGGGCATACCGCTACCTCCTTGTCATCCTTCCTCTCCTCACTTTCATGATGGGTCATATTTTGACTCATTTTCTTTGTCATAACACGATAAATTGCATTATGACAAAGAGGGGCAAAATGTAGACACATAAAAATGACCTAGACCCGCAAACCACATTTTTCTATGTCAAACATCCTCCTCACATAATTAAATTATTTAATTATGTACTAATGTCATAATTCCTAACTATTTCCTCCTAATTATTTAAATAAATAAACTTTATATATTTATTTAAATGTCATTAATTCCTTATGTCTTCTTATAATTAAATAAATTCTTATGATTTATTTAATTATTGTCCACCTTATCCATTTTCTCCATCATTAAATAATTATTATTAATTATTTAATTATCTTATTGATTTTTCTTCTAATTTTAAATAAAGTCATTTATTTAAATTCTCCACTTTCTATTTTTTCCACCAAGTAAATAATTCGAAATAATTATTTACTGTCACATGACCCCACCACTCTTGAATTAAATTTTTAATTCAAAAGGTCAACATCACCTCTTGAATCAAATAATTTTAAATTCTTATTTGATTCTCCAACAACTTCATTTTTTGTGTCCAATATCTTCTTGTCACATTCATTCTTGACCTTTGATTTGATTTTCCTAAAATCAAATCTCAGGCCTTCATTTCAAAATTTTCCCTAACCCTAATTGCTAGTTGTCACATGGAATTTCAGCCTTTGATCTAGGGGCTTTGTCAAACTTTCAATCCGGCCATTTATCCAAAATTGACTTTTCTATAAAAAGGAAATGTCAACCTCATTTTGTCACGTCATGTTGGTACCCTTCATACTTCATGCTTCACTTTTGATGCTTGAGATACTTCATGTTTGCACACTTCATGTTTGCATACTTCTTCATGTTTGCAATTTCTGAGTACACTTGCAATTTTGAGTCAAATCCTTCAATATTTGCTTGAGTCTTTGTCATAGGTCTTTGTTTCTCCTAAAATCTAAGGTAAAATATCATTTTACAGCAAATGGTGAAGGGAAATGAAGGTTATTCATGGAGGACATGAAGGTTGTTTGGTGAAATTTTTCATTTATTTTATGCTATTTTCATCCCTTGTGCTTCATTGTTTAGCTAGGGTTTGGTTTATGCATTTGATTTCATCCTAACCTAGATTTTTACCTTAGTTATAGCAGGTCTGTAGGCCTATGAGGCACTTACATCTCTGAGCTTCCTCCATGTGAGAGATCTTGGGGTCACCTTCTTGTAGGTCTGTAGGCCTATAAGGCACTTACTTCTCGAGGCTTCCTTCATGTGAGAGATCTTGGGGGTTTCCTCCTTGTAGGTATGCAGGCCTGTGAGATGCTTTCATCCTATGGGATTTTTCCATCATTGGTTTGAGATCCTTCTATGTACTTTGCATAGCTTCATAGTTCTGCAGGGCTATGTAGTCTTTTGTTTGAAGCTCCTCAAGGAGAGTACCTGTGGAGTCCTTAACCTATCCTGCACTTTAGAGCTCACCAGAGCGTGGTCTACTTCCTCAATGATTTAGGTACAAATACCTAACCTTACTAACTCTTTGATCTAATTTACCGAAGCACTCATCAGTACTCATGCTCGCTAAAGTGGGGTAAAATGTATAGGAGCAAATTTGCACCCTCTACACAAATTCCCCTTTCACACACCCTCACCTTAGAAAATCAAATTTGAAGGCAAAATTCCACATCACCCAACTGCCTTCCATCCACTTAGCATCTATCCTTTGTGTTAGTGAGAGAATATTTTTCAGGGACTAATGTGCAGTGTGCAGACATCCGCGTGGTGCACTATCATCCCTAACGGATTCCCGCATCTGAAGTTGGCAGAGGTGTTACACACCTGATTAGGGTCAATTTGTAATGTCCCTCTTCCACCAACCGACCCTGAAAATGATAGATTCTTCCAATCCCACCTTCAAGAACATCCATTCTCATCTCATTTCATCCTCTAAGCAATAGATTCACATTCTCTTAGCATTTTCTCCACTTCACTTCACTCTCAAGTAGCATTCCAACACTCCATTACAGTAGCATTTGAAGCTTCATCAACTCTACATTGCAAGTGTCAAGAAAGCCATAGAAGTGTGGGCTTGGATTCTTGCGAGACCTCCCTTCATCACAATTGCGGTTGTGGTGACTTTTCAAAGTCCATATTCTCCTCCATTGGCTAGTGAGCTTTTGGGTGGAGGTGGTAATTTTTTACCCCTTTCCTTTGTGATTTGATAGAAGTAGCATAATACTGTTTGTAGTTTTTTTGTTCTCTCTTCTTTCCTTTATTGCATATTTCTACTTTATTGCTTTCTAGCTATCTATGGAGGTGGTAACACCAAAACGGGGGTCTAATTGAGGCAGGCCCCTATATAGCCCCAACAATTTTCCCCTTATTGCTTGTGTAGGTGAACGTAAGTGTGGAGTTAGCTGGCAAGCAGGCACCTTTGTGAGATCATCTTTGTCACCCTGGTTCTTATTTACTTGTTTTATCATTTTAGTATCTATTTCATATACTTTCTCATTATGTTTTTACCATCTAGATTAACTAGCTAGGCTATCAATTAGTTTTTGGGTAGTTTGTATTGTATTTACTATTTTTGACCATACAGATACAAGCATGCCCAAGAGATATCAACGCATCACGCTGTCATCCCAAAACCACGCTCTTTTCCTTGGATGGAGAGCTTTTTGAGACATAGTACCGATTGTAAAAACTAGCTCACGTAGCCTGAACTTAAAATCAAGATCCGTAGGGTGGTAGAAGTACGTTATTGTGCTCATCATTCTCGATCCTTACCCCTAGACATCTTTTAGAGTGAGGTAAGTTATGACAGCCCTCCATTCTCAGATCTTTGTAACTTGAGCCTTGATGTGGTTGGTCCCCCTCTCTTAAAGAAAGAAGAACTTATGCAAATTGAGAAGAATTGGACTTGGGAACTTGTTCCTAGACCAGAAAACAAAATTATTATTTGAACTAAGTGGGTATTCTAAATTAAGTTGGATGGGAATGGAGAAGTGGTAAGAAACAAGGTAAAGCTTGTATGTAAGGGCTATGCACAAGTTGAAGGAATAGATTTTGAAGATACATTTTCCTCGGTGGCCAAAATGAAAGAAATAAGAATTTTTTTGGCATTTACAAAACATAAGGACTTTAAAGTGTATCACATGGATGTGAAGTCTTCTTTCTTGAATGGATAATTAGAAGAAAATTTTTACATGGAACAACCAAAAGGATTTCAGTTGTCATATAAACCTAATATGGTATACAAATTGAAGAAGGCATTGTATCGATTGAAGCAAGATCCTAGAGCTTGGTATGCAAGGTTGGAAAGACACTTGATACAGTAAGGATTCAATAAGGGCACTATAGATAGTAATCTCTACTTTAAAGTTTATGAAGATCGAATCTTGATAGTGGTTGTGTATGTTGATGACATAATTTTTCTAGGCAATGAAGCTATGTGTAGGAAGTTTGTAGAAGCTCGATGCAAAAAGAGTTTGAGATGTCTATGTTTGGGGAGATGAATTTCTTCCTTGGGATAAAAATCAATCAAACAATTAAAGGCATAGTCATTTCACAATCAAAGTATGTTAAAGAGATGTTGAAGAATTTTGGAATGGAAGACTCTAAAACAATATGTACTCCTATGGTTACTAGTTGAAAATTGAGTAAGGATGATGGATCCCCTAAGGCTGATCAGAGCAAGTATAGATCTATGATTGGTGGATTGCTATACGTAACTACTACTAGACTAGATATCATGCATGCAATTTATCTTGTGGCTATATTTCAAGAACCTAAAGAGACACATGTTGCAGTAGTGAAGAGCATATTCAGATATTTTAAAGGAACTCTGAGTTATGGCTTGTGGTATCCTAAGGATATTGATTTCATAATGAGTGCTTACATATATGTAGATTGGGTTGGTTGTGTGGATGACATGCAAACTAAAAGTGGTGGTGCATTCTTTAGATTGGATGTAGATTGGTATCATGGCTAAGTAAGAAACAAAATTTTGTTTATTTATCTACTACAAAGGCTGAGTATATTGTAGTAGCATCTTGCTACACACAAGTATTATGGATAAGACAAACATTGAAGGATATCAGAGTGGTGTATGATGAGCCTATTTCTATATTTTATGATAATACAAGTGCAATCAACATTTCATAGAATCATGTGGTGCATTCAAGAACAAAGCATATATAAATTATGTATCACCTTTTGAGAGAGGAGGGTGTGGAGAATGAAGTGAAGCTTGAATATGTACCTACAAAGGATTATATTGCTAACATATTTACGAAGGCTATTTCTAAGGATAGTTTTGAGTATCTTCAGGATAATTTTGGGCTTATTTCCCCTCCTTTGAGCTAGATGCATTAGTCTAGTGGATCTATGGATTCATTCCTTATCTAGATTGATGTTGGTGGATACCTCTCAAGGGGAGTAGGTAGTGGCATTGTTGTAACTTATGGAATATATGTTGTCAATATGCAGAGGTTGCTGAGTTGATTGGGGTATACTTCTAAGGGGGAGTATTCATAGTAGTTGCAAGTATCTTTGTTCTATGAAAAAGGGGGAGAATAATGCAAAAAAAATTGTCCTTTGCCATTGATGTCAAAGGGGGAGAAAGAGAGTCATGTGAAAAAGTATGTTTATACAAAAGGAGAGGGAGATGTCATATGAAAGAGAAAAATTTGATTAGGGGAGAGATAGAAATACTTTTGCAAGGGATGTTGTGTATGTTTTCTTTGATGGTTTTTCACATCCTATGTTACCATCAATGACAAAGGGGGAGATTGTTGCAAGTATGAAGATGTTTCCATTGATGTCAACAAGCTTGTGTTATCATTGGTGACAGTTATGCAATGATTGAGAGATTTTGTTGATTTGATTAGTTGCACTATGTTGTCATCAATTAATTCATTGGTGTCACTTTGATAAGATTTTGTTCATGATTTTGGAAGTTGTAAAGATGTCGAGGATATTGAAAATTTTGATAAAATAAGGAAACAAGGTGTTGCAGAGGTATTCTAGTTT